>SJYC01094338.1:0-82483 GCA_006408675.1 Madoqua kirkii | reverse complement strand
CTTAAATGTATTCTAATTGTTTATTCTCTTTGATAGGAAGAAAATTTAATAATCCGTAAGGACATATCTGTTTATCTCTTAATAGCTGACAAATTTTCTTTAATGAAAACAGGTCATTTAGAAAGAAAAGTCTCCTAGCTTACGTGAGAAAAATAGTTTGATCCTGTCGATTTATATCCGACTGGAGAGGAAACCCACCTCCACACCGGCTGCAGCCAGGAGCCACCGAATGCACTCCATTCTGCCGCGTCCATTGAAGTAGTGTAGCCTCGGCTTCCCGGCCATGATGGCAGTCTCCTGGTTTCTCTAAGCACTGATGAGTGAATGAATGAATAGGTGAATGAATGCACAAAGATAAAACCGCAGAAGCCAAATGCACTTTATGATATATGGCTGAACGGCACCAACAGTGCTGAGCAAGTGGCGACCTCCTTCATGGCAGAGCTGGAAGAGTCCCTGGAACGTCTTCCTTGGTCCATATTCTCACCTCACCAATCATGGAAAATTGTACCAAGCCATTCTCCATGCTCCACTGGGTAAAATCTGATTGTCTTGGCAGGCTAAGAAGTAAGTCTGTGGTGAGGATGATGGGTGGTATTGGAGAGGGAAAGGACTAGAGTGCTAGCGTATATGTATTTTTAATTAATGTGCTTATTTGACTGGAACAGGTCTTTTCTGTGCCAGGCAGGATCTTCTTTTCAGTTGCACCATGTGGGCTCTTTAGCCATGGCAAGCAAACTGTGGCATGTGGAATCTAGTTCTGTGACCGAGATTGAACCTAGTCGTTGGAAAGCATGAAGTCTTAGCGACTGGATCACTAGGGAAGTCCTGAGCACTAATATTTACTGAAAACCTCCCAATGGTCCTGCTCCAATGTTAACCCCTTTGGATGTTTAATCCTCACAACAATCCCATGAAATAGTTCTTGTGGTTTTTTTTTTAGTTAATAGAAAGCTCAGAGGTTAAATGACATTTTCACAATCATAATCCAGTTAGTGATGGGTGTGGATATCCACACCTAGGATTAAAATGAGGACAAGGCTACACAGATGCAAGCCCTGGGACCCTGGGAGGGAGGGGCCTTGAAGCCAGAGGACTTCAAAGAGAGTAAGGAGGTGGAGACAGAGGCGTGTTCAGCTCCTTGGCTGTTACACTGCATTAGTTTAAAAGCTGAAATTAGGACTCAGATTTGCTTAACTGTTGCTTCTACAGGCTTGGGATGCTGAGTCCTTTCATTTTCTTGCAATTCCAGATTCTACCTCTCTCAGTATATCTTCTGTCTAGAACAAGGGGTGTTGCTGCATGAACTTTACAGTCTGGGATGAAACCGACATTTGTTCAGTGTTCGTCACGCAATGGGCGTTGTCACAAATTTATCTTCATTTAACCCTCCCCAGATCACCTGCTATGAAGTTTGTCATTGCTCTCACTTTGCAGTTGGGAATACTGAAGTTTCTAGGGTAACTTGCCCAAAGTAGGTGGTGGACCTGGGATTCAAAGCTACTTCTATATGAACCCAAAGCTTGGTTTCATTTTTCCATATTAGTGTTTTTCCAAATGTGCATGGCAATCCTTCAGCGGACTATGAAATCCACCAATTTTTAAAGTAGAAGAAAATAGGAAATATCAAAGTCCCTTCTATGTTCAAGAGGTAAGCATCATTCCATGAAATTTTAGTTTTGCTATGTGTATGGGTAAAGGAAAGCACATGGGCACAGTTATCTGGTCATTGCAATGGTAAGAGGTACTTTGGTTGGGTCCACTCAATGAAGTTTAAAAGGCCTTGGTCTACTGCAACCTGCCTGAAGGGTAGACATAGCAGGGGATCAGAGAATCAAACTCAAAAGCTCTGGACAAGACTAGTTCTATTATGACTGTGAATGGAAACATATGGGACTCATTAAAAGCAGGAGTCCCAAAGCCAGGATGCATGGACAAACAGCTGCATTTATGCAAATCCCAATGTTTAGAAAGCACTAAGATCTCTTGCAAAATTTTGTTGTTATGGAGCTTGGGACAAAAATATGCTTCTCTTTACCCAATAATCATCTCCTGAAAAGTATACACGACTTGAATTTTAGATACGAAATGTTTTCAATATCCACATTTTTGATGTGAGATGAACCGTCTAACCTTTGGAAAATCAAGGATCTCTTGGAAACCTATTTATCTCATCTGTCGGGAAGTTGAGATTGTGTATATTGTACTTTTCTTATCATGGGGAACGAAGGAGCTGTGATTCAGCAGAATTCTGAGAAGGTGTCACTGTGAGGTAGAAGTCACAGATCCCCCTCACACTAAGCTCCTTCTCACACTAAGCTCCCTCATCCAATGACCAAAGAGCTTGGGACAAAAATATGCTTCTCTTTACCCAATAATCATCTCCTAAAAAGTATACACGACTTGAATTTTAGATACGAAATGTTTTCAATATCCACATTTTTGATGTGAGATGAACCGTCTAACCTTTGGAAAATCAAGGATCTCTTGGAAACCTATTTATCTCATCTGTCGGGAAGTTGAGATTGTGTATATTGTACTTTTCTTATCATGGGGAACGAAGGAGCTGTGATTCAGCAGAATTCTGAGAAGGTGTCACTGTGAGGTAGAAGTCACAGATCCCCCTCACACTAAGCTCCTTCTCACACTAAGCTCCCTTATCCAATGACCAAGGATCACGTTACAAAGGGAAATGAATTTTAAAATTACATAATAATTATCATATCTTTCTTATAATATCTTTCTTCATCTTTTGATGGCTGGGGCAAATGTGATATAAACCTCCTGGTCCCCAGAAAATGAGAACTAGAGAGATTCAGTGACTTGCCATTCATCACAAACGTGTGTTCCCAATTCACACTCAATATCTAGCAAGTGTGTCCACCTCTAGGACAACTCCGGGAAACAGCTTCTAGTAGCCTATTATCAGGAGAAGGAAACTTGAGTTCAAAGAGCTGAAGCTACTTTCCTAGCTCACTCGTTTTGTGAGGACTGGGTCCTTTGAAGGCATCTTCTGACTTCTGATCTGGGCTCCCACCCCAACCAGGTAACACTTAAACCCTCTCTCTGTTGATCTCTGAGACCCTCAATATTAGTTTGTTACCCATTCAGAATCTGTTAGTCAATTAACAATTAAATGGGAGAGAATGAAACATGAAATTCATGAGTTCCTTTTCTGTTGGCTGATTCCTAGGGGCTTGATATGAGGAAGCACAAGCTGGAATCAAGATTGCCGGGAGAAATATCAATAACCTCAGATATGCAGATGACACCACGCTTATGGCAGAAAGTGAAAAACTAAAGAGCCTCATGATGAAAGTGAAAGAGGAGAGTGAAAAAGTTGGCTTAAAACTCAACATTCAGAAAACTAAGATCATGGCATCTGGTCCCATCACTTCATGGCAAACAGACGGGGAAACAATGGAAACAGTGGCTGACTTCATTTTTGGGGGCTCCAAAATCACTGCAGATGGTGACTGCAGCCATGAAATGAAAAGGTGCTTGCTCCTTGGAAGAAAAGCTATGACCAACCTAGACAGCATATTAAAAAGAAGAGACATTACTTTGGCAACAAAGGTCCGTCAAAGCCATGGTTTTTCCAGTAATCATGTATGGATGTGAGAGCTGGATCATATTTAAAGTTGAGTGCCGAAGAATTGATGCTTTTGAACGGTGGTGTTGGAGAAGACTCTTGATATTCATTTGGACAAATAGAAGACCAACCCAGTCAATCCTAAAGGAAATCAGTCCTGAATATTCACTGGAAGGACTGACGTTGAAGCTGAAATTCCAATATTTTGGCCACCAGATGTGAAGAACTGACTCACTGGAAAAGACCCTGATGCTGGGAAAGATTGAAGGCAGGAGAAGGGGACAACAGAGAATGAGATGGTTGGATGGCATCACTGGATGGACATGAATTTGAGCAAACTCCAGGAGTTGGTGACGGACAAGGAAGTCTGGCGTGCTGCAGTCCATGGGGTCACAAAGAGTCAGACATGACTGAGCGACTGAACTGATATGAGGGAAAATGGATAAAAACATACCTTATTTTACCTGAAACCCTAAAAACTTACTATGAGTAAATTGAGCACTAGTATAACTATATTTGACCTTCACAAGGAGGTAGGCTCATATTCCCTGAAAGGAACGTGTGTGTGTGTGTGTGTGTGTGTGTGTGTGTGTGCTTAGTTGCTCAGTCGTGTCCGACTCTTTGTGACCCCATGGACTGCAGCCTACCAGGCCCCTCTGAGCATGGAATTCTCCAGGTAAGAAAACTAGAGTGGGTTGCCATTCCCTCCTCCAGGGGATCTTCCCAACCCACGGATCAAATCCATGTATCTTGCATTTCCTGCATTGGCAGATGGATTCTTTACCACTGCGCCACCTGTGAAATCCAAAAGGAGTGTATCCTGAGATAATCAAGTGTGAACTAAAAGAGTTGTATCTGGAAGCTGGTGGGGAGCAGGGCCCTGATGACAGCGTTTCTTAGCAGAAAGAAGGAAGGCTTAGAGGCAAAGCCTAACTGCTTTCCTTAAGAGGTATATACACTCGGGGGGTAAAGTATGAAAAATTCATAATAGGGAACAGGAAATTTCCCTCCTGCTCCCAGTTCCTGGGAGACGGGCGAGTCTCCGAGCACACGGCAACGTGTGTCTGTTTACCTCTTGACTCAAAGGTCTTGTAGGCATAAGAATTTCCACTCCAGCACTCTTGCCTGGAAAATCCCATGGACGGAGGAGCCTGATAGGCTACAGTCCATGGGGTCGGTTGCAAAGAGTCGGACACGACTGAGCAACTTTACTTCACAGATTTTTTTTTAACTAAGTCATGCTGGTTCTGTTTTTATTTGGTTTGTGTGAAATATTAATGATGATCACTGATTAGTTAACCTGGATTGCATGAAGTTTTTGGCAAAGATTCAGGGAGATACATCTCAGCATATTTCCCTCTGGCAGCCCCAAGGTTGTAGCTGGCCCCTTGCTGAAGCATGCACCCCACCTTGTCTTGCCCCTCAGGCCTGGCCCTGCCCCACTCACTCCCTGTTCTGGACTCCCTGGAATTTTCCCTGCCCCATCCTTCACCCCCTTTGCCACAGCAGGAGCTCAGGGTCTCACTCTTAACACCTGATGGAAAAAGATCCCTTCTCTCCAACCTCTGGTTCCTTACCTGAATATGCAGACCCTTCACTGATCTTTCTTCAACACCTTATTTCTGGTTGATGTGTATTTCCTCCTCTTAAGTTTCCTTCAAACCTTCTAAGGCCTTTATTCCCCCCTCCCCAGTATTAGTACTTACAATAGTGCATTAACGCCTGCATTCCAATTCGAACAACTTGTGCCTTCTAAAAGTGAAAGTGGTGGTCGCTCAGTTGTGTCCAACTTTTTGTGACCCCGTGGACAGAGGAGCCTGGCAGGCTACAGTCTATAGGATTCTCCAGGCAAGAATACTGGAGTGGGTTGCCATTTCCTTCTCCAGGGGATCTTCCCAACCCAGGGATTGAATCCAGGTCTCCTGTATTGCAAGCAGATTCTTTACCATCTGAACCACTGGAGAAGCTCTGTACCTTGTAGCCAGGTGAATGTCTGTGCTTTTTACAAGCTAGTTTCTGCTCCCATATTATTTAGTTTTCCATCCAGACCGCTTTTGGAGGTTTGCCAAGAGTTGTTGAAACCCAGAGAGAGAAGGGGACTTGCCAGCTGGCTAATCACAGCACAGAGCTTCTGTTGACATTCAGACTTATTCCTAAATAATATATTTTCAGTTTTAGTCTTCACAGCCCACGTAGTTTTACAATGTCACAGTTTGCACCTGTTGTGCGTTGATTCTGTCTATGGAGAAACTTACTTCAGCAAAAACATCTACTCTCTCGTTTGCACTGGTCATATTCTCCGACTGTCTAAAATGCTATCATTCTTTTTTCTCTTCACATCATGAATTTTTCTCAGCTCTAAGTTCTCACGCTTAGTGTTTTACATTAGCTTTACACTTCTGTGAAGCCATATCCAACAAAAGTAGACTAGCCAACTTGAAATGTCCCTTAAGAAACCACGATGTGAGTACAAAACAGAGTTTTTCTTGTGCCATGGGCACAGTATACTGACATATAAAATCAGTACTTACCTTAGGACTGTCTGTCTCGCACTTGGCTCAGCCCCTTAATGCCAGGTCCACACGTTTATAAGCCGCTGTTACAGTTGACTAACTCCACCTCTTTCAAGAGGGCAAGAGCCCAGTTAGGGAAAAGGCTCTCCAAAGTGTTCAGAGCTGCAGATTCCATGCTAGATTTTAAAAAAAAATGATGAGTCATTCCCTTATCATGATGCAACTAGTTAATATGTTCCTTTCAGGGTTGGCAATTAAAGATTAAACACAAAATTTCAAGCTGTTGGACCCACTCTGCCAGAGGGTGAAGTTTTGAAGGATGACTTTTTTTTTCCTTCAGCTTTTTGAACCATGAGAAAAAAAACTGAAATATAGTTAATTACAATGTTGTGTTAGTTTCAGGTGTACAGCAAAGTGATTTAATTTTATACACATACAGAGTCTTTTCCAGATTCTTTCTGCTTATCAGTTATTGCAAAATACTGAGCATGGTTCCCTGTGCCAATACATCCTTGTTGCTTGTCTCTTTTACATATAGCAGTGTGTATACGTTACTCCTTAATTCCTAGTTTATCTCTCCTCCACCTTTCCCCTTTGGTAACCATAAGTTTGTTTTTTAGGTCTGTGGATCTATTTCTGTTTTGTAAATAAGTTTTTTTTTTTTTTTAACATTTCACATGTAAGAGCTATCATATGATATGGTATTTGTCTGACTTACTTCACTTAAATGATAATATCTAGGTACATCCATGTTGCTGCAAATGACATCACTTCATTCTTTTCTATGGCTGAATATTATTCTGTTATATATATACCACATCTTTAATCCATTCATCTGAAGACAGATATTTAGGATTCTTCCTTGTCTTGGCTACTGTAAATTGTGCTGCCACGAACATGGCACATATCTTTTTGAATTAGAGTTTTCCCTGGCTCTATGCCGAGGAATGGGATTGCAAGATCATATGGTAAGTCTATTTTTCGTTTTTTTAAGGACCCTCCCTACTGTTCTCTATAATGGTTGCACCAACTGACATTCTCACCAAGAGTGTAAAAGCCTTACTTATTTTCCACATCCTCTCCAGTCTTTATTTTTTACAGACAGTTTAATGATGGCCATTCTGACTGGAGTGAGGTGATGCCTCACTGGAGTTTTGATTTTAATTTCTCTAATAGCTAGTGATATTGAGCATCTTTTCATGTACCTTTTGGCCATCCGTTTGTTGAATTATGCTTCTTTGAAAAACTTAACGTGAGGTTTTCGTGAATCGAATGCAAGGACTAGGGCAGAAGATAAACCTCTACTGTGGGGACACCAGGGAGCTGGTGTCATTAAAGGGCATGTGTGCCTCTGAAATACTTTTTTACATTAGGTTGTGGATAAACTACAGGACACTCAAATTTAGGCACACAATAAATATTTTTCAAAAAAGTATGCTCTAAACACTGTATGAAATATATGAAAAAATTACTTATTGTGTATTAGAAATTCACATTCAACAGGTATCCTGTATTTTATATTAGCTACTAAATCTGAAGGAGGAAACAGACTTAACAGGCTCCATCTTTCAAGCAGGACTCCATCTTGGGCCGGACTGTGGACTTTGAGCTATATGCCCAGTATCTATGGAAACGATATACCAACTGGAAAACCAGGTGCCAGGATGGAAGAGCCCCAGGGCTCATACCTAGACCTCTCCATCGCCTAAAAAAATACCCTAATTAGCTGTGTAACTGAGTAAAATCATAAATTCTATTATGCTTATTGGGGTATGACCACCGGCCTATTGATAACTGTCCACTGTTAACTACCTAGGCTTAAGGCATATGAATCCCAGGTTAACTTTGATTGTATCTTTCTTTTCCTTTGTTCAGACTAGTTTCAGGAAATTTAGGGGGGTGGGTTTGGGCACCGTACACTTAGGGAACAAAAGGTTTTCACAAAACTGGTCGAGGTCCTTGGCTAAAAGGAGACTCTGCCTTGGGCCCACCGGTGTAATAAAACCACACTCCACTATCTGCATTGTCCTGAGTGAGTTTGTTTCCCGGGACGCATGGCTACAGCAAATCTGGCAAAGCAAATTTTATACTTTTCCTCCGTGCCTCACTCAAATCAGCTTCCCTTCTCTCTGGACCTTTGCTCATGCTATTTGTTCTGCTCAGAAAAATACTTGAGAACTGCCTTGAGCTCCTACTCTACTTCCCTTGTAATGTCTTTTCTTACATTACCTTGACACTATGTGTTTTAATATTAAATTAAATTAGGACTCCCCCTAGAGCCTCCAGAGAAAATGCGGCCCAGTCTGTGCCTTGACTTTGGACTTCTGGCCTCCAAAAGTGTGAGAGAATTCATCCTGTTGTTTAAAGCCCCCAGTTGTAGTAAGCTGACACAGCAACCACAAGGAACCAACACGGTCCTGCTTACTCCCCTACAGCACAGGATTGCTGTGCAGCAAATCCTACACAGCTCACGACTGCATCCATCCCACAATTAGTACACTGCTCTTTAAAAGGAAGAATTCTTGTTCTCAATATAATTGCACTGTTCTATCACACTAAAATTTTATAATTTATATAATTTACAATTATAGCTCCTTAATTTCATTGAATGTTCAACATTCTAATTTTCCCCATTGTCTCATAAAGATTTTTTGGTACTTGGTTTCTTTGTAACAGGGCCCAAGCAATGCTGTCATTAGAGTGATATGAATACATGTGTCTTGAAGACTTGGATGAATGGATAGAGCGGTCAGACAGATGAGAGTGGGTGGGGAATTCCCACAGCCCATGAAAGAGGAAACAGAACAGGCTCCATCTTGAAAGCAGGACTCCATTTTGGCCGGACTGTGGACACTGAGCTTTATGCTGGTTTCAGTATCTATGGAAACGACATACCCATTGGAAAACCGGGCCCCTGAAAGGAAGAGCCCCAGGGCTCTCCGTGGCCTAAAAGAATACCCTAATTATCTGTGTGACCAAATAGAATAATACATTCTATTATGCTTATTGGAGTATGACCACAGGCCTATTGATAATTGTCCACTGTTAATTACCTAGCTTGGAAGGCATATGAATCCCAGGTTAACTTTGATTGTATCATCTTTCTTTTTTCTTCGTTCAGACTAGTTTCAGGGAACCTTATAAGCACAATAGAATGTATGATTCTATTCAGTTACACAGATAACTAGTGTATTCTTTTAGGTCACCAAGAGTCTAGATACGAACCCTGGGGCTCTTCCATGGTGGGGGTGGGGTCTTGGTTTTCCAGTTGGTATGCCATTTCCATAGATACTGGGCATATAGCTCAAAGTTCCGCAGTGGCCCCAGATGGAGTCCTGCTTTCCAGACAGAGCCTGTCCTGTCTGTTTCCTCCTTCATTCCCCTCTTGATGCTCTTAACTCATAGTATGAGCGTCACTCATAGGGATATAGTGCACCCTGGCTCTCCAACCACCAGTCTGGGAGAATGACACCAACCTTTGGGTTACAAAGTTCATAATACATTGTAAAATGCAAGGTCCACAAAACAGAACTATCAAGGCAACTATAACAATGGTAAATTAATTTTCCGTCAATCACCCTTCACCCAAGAGAGTACTGAAGTCCAGAAAGGAATGTTTTCATTTGAGTTTGTTTTCACCTGTTTTTTTTCATGACATCTAAAGCAGCTGATACATTGTCAGATAAATCAGGAATATATACATAACATTCAACCTTGAGCTGTGAGCATGTCCAAAACCATTTTAATTTGAATTACCACTTCTGTTACTTTTATGAAACTGGTGTTTATATAATATGTAATCCCATGACCCAAGTCTATAGGTCTGGCTTACATCAAGAGAGCAGAGATTTTCTGTGTCCCAAAAAAGAGCAGAGTGGTTTAAAGTCTCCTTGGCAGAGCGGCGACAGCCACCAGGGAGTCTATCCATCACAGACAGAGGCGCAGCCCCACATACACAACAGCTGGAGATACTGTGGAAGCTGGCATGTCGATGAGGTCAAGCAGCAGGAGCGATCATGGGGTTCATCCTGAAGGGGCTCATCCGGGATCTTTCCTTCTTCTTAAGGATGGTCTTAGTCTCTCTCTGGTCAACGGGGTCCCTCTGTGCAATCCACTCAGCATTTTCTGGGTCTGCGTGGTACTCTCTCTTCACCTTAGTATGATGGATCCAAGGGACAATACCTGCAAATTTAACTGCTGTAGAGTTAGTTAGAACAATATAAGGGCCCTTTCACCAAGGGCTAGCAAATCACGTTTTCAACCTCTGACCCATACTTAGTCACAAAACGTAAACTCATGAATCTGTTCCCCAAGGGGGAACGGCATCCTTTCTTGTACAAACTTAGTTACCCAATTTATTACCTTACCCAGTTCCATCTCCTATGAAATCCCATCCCCCCTTACCTGAGGCGAATTCGTTGACACCTGTTTCATTATGGGAGGAGGCCTCCCCTTCACAATTTCACATGGAGAATAGCCTTAGGACTGTGGGGTTATCCTGTGTCTGAGCAGAGCCATTGGAAGCAAGTCCACCCAGGAGAAGTCAGGCTCTACAATCCACTTGGAAAATCTCTTTAAGTGTCCGGTTGGTTCATTCCATCATCCCAGAACTCTGGGTCTATATGCAGTGTGCAGTTTCCATTTGATGTTTAAAGTTTTGCTTACTTGTTGTACTAAATCAGCTACGAAAGTCAGGCCATTGTCTGATCCAATGTTGGTAGGAAATCCTAATCTGGGAACTATTTTTCTAAGCAGGTACCGGGCTACTTTTGATGCTTTTTCAGTCCAGGTAGGAAAAGCTTCTACCCATCCCGAGAACGTACATTCCATGACCAGCAGGTAACGGTAGTGTTGGTGAGGTTTCATTTCAGTGAAGTCCACTTCAGGTGTTCAAAGGGCAAGTGTGCCTTTTAGTTGAATCCCCAGAGATTTCTGTTTCAGAACCTGTGAGCAGGCAGTGCCATTCTGAGATTCTGTCCTGCATAGGGAAGAGAGGCAGGGAACCAAGAAATATTTTCAAATTAGCTCTTCCAGTTTATCATGGCCTAGGTCGGTTGCTTGGTGTGTTTGGCTTATCAGAATGGGTGCCAGCTCCTCCAGTACCAATGATTTGCCACTTGGCAATTCCCACCATCCCTTTTCAGTCCTGATGGCCCTTTCTGCTTTGACTAGTTGGTTTTGGGCTTCAGTGTATTTTGGAGAATCCAGCATTAGCTCAGGCAGCTCCACCAATATAAACGCTTTAATAGGGGCTTCACTTGTCATCCCCAAGCCCTCAGCTGCTTGTTTAGCAGTCTTATCTGCCAATCTGTTTCCCCGAGCCCAAAGGATATCCTCTTTTTGATGTCCTCAGCAGTGTATGACTGCAACCCTTTCTGGTTCCCAGGAAGCATCTAATAGGGTCTTAATTTCTTCCTTATTTAATATTTTTTTTCACTAGCTGTCAAAAGGCCTTTCTCCTTACGCAGGGCCCTGTGTACATGTACTGTGACAAAAGCATACCCGAGTCTGTGTAAATATTTGTCTTCTTACCTTTTGACAGCTGGAGGGCCTGCCTGGATTAGAGCAGATAGTTCAGCCCATTGAGCAGACCAGCGTGATGGCAGAGAGCTAGCCTCAACGATGTTTCTTCCATGACTCCTACATATCCCGACAGTCGTTGTCCTTGTTTCACTAGGGTGGTGTTATCGGTGTATAGGACCAAGTCTGGGTCCAGGACTGGCTGGTCTCTCAAGTCTGGTCTGTTGGCGTATTTCCTTGCAGTCATGTGAGGGCCCACCTTCTCCCTCAGGAAGGAGACTGGCTGGATTCAGGGCCTGACAAGGCTCAGTAGTAACATGGGGGTTTTCACATAACAGTCCCTGGTATTGAGTAATCTGGGATGTTGACAGCCATTCATGGGGGTCCCCTCAAAGAAGAGTGTTGACCTCCTGTGGGACTTTTATGATCAAATCTTGGCCCAAAGTCAGCTTGGTTGCCTCCCGGACCAGTAAGGCAACTGCCCGTAAGCATCCCAGCCACCCAGTGGCATTATTGTCCAGTCATTTCAGGAGATAAGCCACGGGTCTGTCCCATGTCCCCATAATCTGGGACAACACTCCCATAGCCACCTTGTCCTTTTCAGTCAGGTAAACAGTAAACAGTTTATACAGGTCTGGCAGGGCCAAGGCGGGTGCTGATGTAACTGTACTGGGTTTGAGTTCTATTACCAGTGAGACTTGTTTTGCAAGCCTGGGCATCAGGGGCGGGTTGTCTTCCTCCCAGACCTCAGGAAGGTTGAGTTAACTCTCTCTCTCGACTGTTTAACCCATCCAGTTTCCCTTCTGGGAGATCCTGCAATCTCCATTCATCTTGAGGGGTTACCGAGAGGAAAAGTAAATAGGTGGTTGATCCCACTCGAAGAGTGGGTCTTTCGTGGGTGGGGTGGGGAAGGTCACTTGTGCCTCCAATTTAGCAAGTCTCTTCCCAACAAAGGTCCTGGGCATTCAGGGATGTATAAAAATTCACGAGTCACTTGGTGTCCCCCCATCTGACATTTTCGGGAGAGGCTTGAGACACAAGGCTGCATTTATCACCATCTGAGGCCCAGCAGCCTCTGGGTCTATTGGTGTATAAAGTCTACAGGCCTCACACAGTCTTTCGTAGAATTCAGAGGGTGATTCACTTTCCCTTCGAATCACTTTGGAGAGTTTTGTCATACTCATAGGTTTTCCGGGCCCCCTCTGGAGGCCTTGTAAAATAGCTGCCCAGTATCTCTCCAGGTGGCCCCTGTCTTCCTCTGTGTTACAGTCCCAACTGGGCCTCTCATCGGGGGTGGCTAGTTCTGCCCACCGCTGCAGGTTGGCAGTACCCTCAGGTGCCATTTCTCTTAACCATTTTCTGACCTCAGTTAGGATCCTGTCTCTCTGCCAATTTAATATGTTTGTAGAGGAAAATAATAATAGGCTACAGAGGGCTGATGGTAGTGCCCACATGCGTCCTGAACCAGAGGCTGTTGTAGCTCTCTGAGGGGCATCTGTAGTGGGGTTCTTTCCCCCTGTTCCTTGGCAGAGCACAGCCTCTGTCTAATTCCTGTGTTTTCTTCCACCTTCCCATCAGTAGTCACTGAGAGAGGTGGATACAATCTAGGAGGTCTGGCTGAGATGGAATTCTGGGGGGGTTGACTAGAGGTCTCCATTGCTGGGATCGGATCCTGCCGAATGGCAGCTCTACAATCTCTAGGAGAGCTGGCGGAAGAGCAGAGGCTGCTGTAGGAACTTTACCTGGCCCTGGATTGGGCATTAAGGCAGCCTCCAGTCCCAGTGGAGCACTGGGAGGCAGGTGTGTCATTGTCCAGTATGGGGGAGGGGTCAGGTCATCCCCATCCAAATCCTGTAGAATTTCCTTTTTATCTTCAGTCAATTTTTGTGCCATTAATATTTTCCCCTTTCCCTTCTGGAATACAGAACCTTGTCCAAGTAGGAGGGTCTTGAGCTAACCCTAGTCATGAGTAAATATATGGATTTTGATCCGGGTGTCTTGGCTCTCCTGTGATTACTGTATAGACTGCTTCCACTATTTTTATGTTCATGGTGTTCTCTGGTGGCCATCCTACTCCCATAGGGGGCCATTCGACCTCACAGAGTATGTGGAGGTGGTTAGGCATTATCTTCATCCCATGCTGCTGCTGCTGCTGCTAAGTTGCTTTAGTCGTGTCCGACTCTGTGCGACCCCATAGACGGCAGCCCAACAGGCTCCCTTGTCCCTGGGATTCTCCAGGCAAGAACACTGGAGTGGGTTGCCATTTCCTTCTCCAATGCGTGAAAGTGAAGTCGCTCAGTCATGTCCGACTCTAGCAATCCCATGGACTGTAGCCCACCAGGCTCCTCCATCCATGGGATTTTCCAGGCAAGAGTACTGGAGTAGGGTGCCATTGCCTTCTCTGTCTTTACCCCATAGTCTTCTCCAAATTCCTTCTTTAAATTTTTAGTCATGCACTCCAATACAGTTGCCTTAGATTCACTTCCCTCTATCTTGCTTATCTTCTCGGACCTTCTTCTACTTTTCCTTTTCATTCTGTCTATGAAGTTCTTGGTACACTATGTACTTCTGATATTTCCAAGCAATGAAGTGCTTAAATTGCCAATCCGCCTCCTTCCTAATTGGGGTGAGAAAAGCCTTACCTGCCAGATCCCAGAGGGAGAAGGGGAATCGGCGTGTCTTCACCTGCCCGTCGACATGGCCGAACCAGAACACCACATGGTCCGAGACTGTTTCTCCCTTAACTTTTAAAGTCCGTTCTGCCTTGGTGTACTTGATCATGTGCGGATGAAAACACAGATGGGTTAAATATCCCACATCCTAGGCCATCTCCGGAAAAGTCAGTTCATACTCATTTATGTATTCCCCTCCTAGCCTGACAATTCTGAGGGGGTCAAGAATTTCACAGCAGATGGGACACCTCCTGGGGGAGGGTAGAATATGAGCACACAAGGACCAAGTTTCTTCTCCTAAAAATCCCTTGGTGATTGCTTGGTAATAATTTTCCCCAAGATGGTATGGACACCACCCCCTAAATGATCTTCACAAATTTCCTTCCTAAACCCTAACACACTTGTCAACCTGTGTACCAAGCAATCGCTGCTGCCTGCCTAATTCCAGGCCCCTGAGGGTCCGTGCCCCTTCTAGTCCCTCCCAGGGGGCTGATCAGGCCCCCTTTTCCACCCTGCCGGGTGGGTTCCTCCTCACCTGAGCACTCAGTTCCCTTGCATCCGTTCACTACCTGCCAAAGCGAAGTAACTGGGCGTTGAAAGGCTGAATTCTTCCAAAGGGATGAGGCACCTTCCCCCCTCTAGGAGATTCAAGCCACAAAGCTCAGGGTGGCCTCAAATGAGACCTGTCTCCTCAAAGTGAGGAGTTTCCTGGCCCATGCACTAAATGTAACCGCATGTTACGGGAAACAAACTCACTCAGAAGGACGATGCAGATAGTGAAGTGCAGTTTATTACACCGGCGGACCCAAGGCACAGTCTCCTCTTAGCCAGGGACCCCGACCAGTTTTTGTGAAAACCTTATATACCCTAAGTGTACACGTTCAAACCCACCTCTCCAAATTCTCTGAAACTAGTCTGAACAAAGGAAAAGAAAGATACAATCAAAGTTAACCCGTGATTCATATGCCTTAAACCCATGATTTGTATTCCTTAAACCTAGATAGTTAACAGTGAGCAATTATCAATAGGCCTGTGGTCATACCCCAATAAGCATAATAGAATTTATGATTCTATTTGGTTACACAGATAATTAATGTATATTTTTAGATGATGGAGAGTTTAGATACGAGCCCTGGGGCTCTTCCATTGGGAAGGTGGGGTCTGGTTTTCCAGTTGGTATGTCATTTCCATAAATACTGGACATATAGCTCAAAGTCCACAGTCCAGCACAAGATGGAGATCTGCTTTCAAGATGGAGCCTGTTCTGTCTGTTTCTTCCTTCAAAACCATAAAGGTGAGAAGGAGATCATAGTGAAAAACAACACATTGGAAGTAAATCTGCTCATAGGAGCTTTATTGTTTCATTGTTAGAAAATTTCAGATTTGTCCCAGGCAGGCAGCTTTATTAAAACCTAAAAACCTTCCTAACTTCTATTATTTTCTCATCCGTGGGAGGCTTTCTCTGGCTGCCGGGCTGCAGAAATTTCTTCATGGCCCAGAGATTGCTGACTCTGGTTTTTAGGGCTAAATTGGAGACAGGCACTAAAGCAGATGATAAAATCTCCTGTGGGGACACCAAGGAGGTGCAGTCATGAAGGCTCACATGGACCTCTGCCATACTCTTTACCCTGAGTTGCAGACAAAATATAGGACATCCTATTAGATATGAACTTCAGACACATACTAAATAATTTTTTCTTATAAGTATGTCCTAAACATTGTATGACATGGGATTATGCTTAGTGATGTCTGACTCTTTTCTATCCTATGGACTGTACCTTCCAGACTCTTCTGTCACTGGGGTTTTCAAGGCAAAAATACTGGAGAGGGTTGTCATTCCATCCTCCAGGGGTTCTTCCTGACTCAGGGATTGAAACTGGATCTCCTGCAGAAAATTACAGGTGAATTCTTGACAATCTGAGCCATGATAGTGGTCTCAAAAAAAAAAAAAAAAAAAGTCCACATCTGAAAACCTGGAACCTCTGGATGGGACAGATTTTGGAGAGAGTCTTAGCAAATGTAATTAAGGAACCTGAGGTGAGACTATCTTAGATTATATAGATAGGCCCACACCCCAACAAGTGTGCCTACTGCTGCTACTACTGCTAAGTCACTTCAGTCGTATCTGACTCTGTGTGACCCTATAGATGGCAGCCCACCAGGATCCACATCCCTGGGATTCTCCAGGCAAGAACACTGGAGTGGCAGGAAAGTGAAAAGTGGAAGTGAAGTCGCTCAGTCATTCCCGACCCTCAGCATCCCTATGGACTGCAGCCATCTAGGCTCCTCCGTCCTTGGGATTTTCCAGGCAAGAGTACTGGAGTGGGGTGCCATTGCCTTCTCTAAGTGTGCCTACAGCAGAAGAGAAAAAACGCAAACACACATATGGGTGATGTGAAGACGGAGGCAGAGATGGAAGTGATGTGGCCATGAGTCGTGAAAAAGAAGGAGGCAAAAAGACACCAGAAGCCGGAAGAGGCAGGGAAGACTTCTCCCAAGAGTGTCCAGAGACAATGCGGTACCTTAACTTTGGCTTCAGGCCTCCTAAAGTGTGAGAGAATTCATCATGTTGTTTTAAGCCCCCCAATTGTAGTAAGTTGATACAGCAACCATAGAAAACCAACATACAGACCTGCTTACTTCTCCAGAACATAGGATTACTGTGCAGAAAATCCTACACAACTCATGACTGCATCCATCCCACGATTATTAAATTTACCTCTACGAGGTAAGGACTCTTTTTCTAAAAATAATCACACCTTTCTATCACACTAAAATTTCATAATTTATATCTTTTATAATTAAAATTTATTCATTTGATTAGATGTTCAGCATTCTAATTTTCCCAATGTCTCATAAAGACTTGTGTGCAATTGGTTTATTTGCATTAGGATCAAAGCAAGGTCTGTCCACAGCATTGGAGTGATATGAACATCTTGGTCTTGAAGACTTGGATGAATGAATTGAGCTGTCAGGCAGATGAGAGTGGGTGGGGACTGTGAGGCATTCCCACAGCACAGACCCCTGGGCCATGGAAGTGTGTGTGGAGGTACAACCATTCGTGGTGGAGCCCTGGGATTACACAGGGCTGGGCCCCCATCAGGAACTCACAGACGCTGAGGGAAGCCAGTGGCCTTCAGGGGGTTTACTGGGCTCTGGGGGAAGCAAAGTGGTGCGTCCAGGTCTCCCCAGGGAGCACAGAGCTCAGTGTGGCCAGTGGGGTGGCACTGGCCTGGGAGAGAACCAAGGTGCCAGGCAGGGAGCAGGCCACCCCCACACGTCTTGTGTGCTGGGACTGGCACTCAGGGGGTGAGGAAGGAAGTGAGGAGGGCACCCCATGGACAGCGGGAGTCACTGAAGGAGGTAAAACAGGGTGGTGATTCTCAGGTTTGCTTTTTAAAAAAATATTTTGATAATTTTTGATCAGTGGAGAACAGACCACAGGGAGGGAAGGGCAGTTAGGGACCCACATGTGTCTGTCTCTCTGGCCCCGCCTCTTCACCTGGGGGTTCAGGGGTGAGGGTGAGGCAGGCAGCTCACTCCAGGAAGAAGGGAACCTGATACTCTGAAGGCCAGGCTTCCTGGGCAGTGCTCACAGAGGAGGGCACCCCATGGACAGCGGGAGTCACTGAAGGAGGTAAAACAGGGTGGTGATTCTCAGGTTTGCTTTTTAAAAAAATATTTTGATAATTTTTGATCAGTGGAGAACAGACCACAGGGAGGGAAGGGCAGTCAGGGACCCACAAGTGTCTGTCTCTCTGGCCCCGCCTCTTCACCTGGGGGTTCAGGGGTGAGGGTGAGGCAGGCAGCTCACTCCAGGAAGAAGGGAACCTGATACTCTGAAGGCCAGGCTTCCTGGGCAGTGCTCACTGCAGGCCCCACATGTGATGGAAGCCACAATCACTCCCAATCCAGGCTCCCTGGCTCGACGAGAGGCCAGCGGAAATGACGTATTTATATTCATTCACATCAAATTCACACATGTCTCCTGTGTCATAGAGGTCTGATCTGGGGGAGCCTGTCAAATGGGGGTGAGGCCCCTGTGCAGGGCCCCACAGAGCCTCGTGCAGCAGAGCTGTGATGGCCATCGGCCACAGCAGGGTCCCCTGAGCACAGAGCTTGGGTCCACTGGGTTCTTATTGCTTGCCCCCCTCCCAGAACACCGGAGGGCCCACAGTAGACAAAAGAGTTGTTCAAAAATACATAAGAAAAGACATTTTTATTATCAGATGGAAATTATCTCTCAAAGAAATAAACAAAATGTCTTTCTGCCATGACCCCAGAAGGTAGCTCTTTCCTGTGAAAACCTAAGTGTCAGATATAAATTGTTACACTTTTCTCTTTGATAGGCTATGTGACAGATGTTATAGGATGAGCCTTGGAAAATATTAAGGGAATATATAATCTGTTTCCTGTTCTTATCTGTCTTTTAATTCCAAACCTAAAAGGTGAGAAGGAGATCATAGTGAAAAAGAACACATTGGAAGTAAATCTGCTCGTAGGAGCTTTATTGTTTCATTGTTAGAAAATTTCAGAAGATTTGTCCCAGGCAGCCCCGCCAGCTTTATTAAAACTTGAAGATCTTCCTGGCTTCTTCTATTTTTTTCTCATCCGTGGGAGGCTTCCTCTGGCTGCCGGGCTGCAGAAACTTCTTCACGGCCGGGAGGTTGCTGACTCTGGCCTTCAGGGCCTGCAATGCATGAGAACACAGCTCAGAATGCAGCTGAAGAGCAGCGCTGTCGCTGGCGCAGGCCAGAAGGGACTCTCAGACCCTCCTAGACAAGGCCAGCCGAGGCCCCTCCATCAGCGCCAGGAGGAGGCCCAGGAGACAGGAAGGGGCCAGCCCAGAATGTTCTCCCCAGAGAGGTCTTAGTGCAACACTCCATTCAGCTTCCAGATCTTCCTACACACCAATCCTGAAGGGTTCACCCTCGAGTGCAGTGTAACAAAGAGGAGTACGTGTGAGATATCAGCACAGATTAAGGCTCCAGATGTCAAGACAAGAGCTAGGAGATGGGGCTGGAACTGAAGACAGAAAACATGAAAGGTCGCGTGTGAGGTCAGTCAGAGCCAATCTGCCCTCAGAGAGAGAAACGGGGAGAGAGAAATCAACGTGTGAGAGAAGGAAGAGAAACTGAGGGGAAGAAGTGAGATGGTGGGAAACCCACTCAGACAGACTCAGGGAAAGAGGGAGACACTTGGGACAGAGGGGAGCGAAGAGGAAATAGGGACAGAGGCTGAAGTGGAAGAGGGGCCAAGAGCGATCCAGCCCTGGGTCTGTCTCCTGGTGAGAGGCAGGGCATTTCCTGTGGGGCAGAGTCCACCTCCGATGTCCTTGGCTTGCCAGATTGTCTCCACACTCCAGACCAGGGCCTTGGAGTGAACTGAGGAGACCGGGGGGCAGCGAGGCCTGGACAGGGCTGGGGACCCTAGCAGCCCAGTCTCAGAGTCCAGGGAGCAGACGCTGAGTAGGGGTGTGTCTGGCCCCCAGGGCCGTGGGAGAGCTCACCTTCAGCAGAGGGAAGTTGGCCAGAAGGCTGGGGTCCAGCTCCTCCACATAGTAGAGAAGCTCAACCAGGTGGATGTCAGCCCTGCTCAGCTTGTTGCCCACCAGGTAGTCTTGTCCGTGGCTCTTCAGCACCTGGCGAATGGAGGGGTCAGATCAGGGACACAGGTCCTGGCAGGCTGGACCCCTGCCCCTCCCCTGCCCCTCGCCCAGCCCCACATCCCCCTCAGCCCCTCGCTGGGCGGGTGGGAACCTCAGACCTTCTGCTCCCTCCAGCTCAGGGACGGGCCAGGCAGGTTCTTGCTGTTCCCTCCTCATGCCCAGTGGAAGGCACACCACCGTTTCCTTTTCCTGTTCCCACCTCGCTGTGGCTCCCTTACTTCTTCCACTGGGCCAAGGCCTTAGCAGTGTTGGCACTGTGTTTTTGTGGATCGCACACCCTCAAGTGTGCAGCCCTGAACTCCACAACACGACCCTTCATCCGTCTCTCTCTGTCCTTCTCTCCCTCATCCTTGGGCAGTGTCCCATCCTCATGACAGCCTTCTACCACCCTGAGAAAACTAACGCAGACTCTGTATTCCTTCTCATCTCTTTTCCTCTCCTCATTGCCTGGTCTTACAATCTTCTTCTTCTTTTTTTTTTTTTTGGTTCATCATTTTAGTTGAGCATGATTTCATGTAGTTTTGATCATTACTTTGCCAACAAAAGGTCTGCCTAGTCAAGGCTATGGTTTTTCCAGTGGTCATGTATGCATGTGAGAGTTGGACTATAAAGAAAGCTGAGCACCAAGGAACTGATGCTTTTCAACTGTGTTGGAGAAGACTCTTTAGAGTCCATTGGACTGCAAGAAGATCCAACCAGTCCATCCTAAAGGAAATCAGTCCTGAATATTTATTAACGACTAATGCTAAAGCTGAAACTCCAATAATTTGGCCACCTGATGTGAAGAACTGACTCACTGGAAAATAAACATGAGTGTGAGTAAACTCTGAGAGCTGGCGATGGACAGGGATATCTATCATGCTGTGGTCCATGGGGTTACAAAGAGTCAAACATGACTGAGCAACTAAACTGAACTGAAGTGATCGTGAAATGTTCAAACAGAAACAATTAAAATATGCAGGAGGCATAATGATGGAACACCACTTCATTGATTTTATTCCACTTTCTTCAAAAATCTGAGAACCATGTACCAAAATATCTAGATTATTGTTTTCTGAACAATTTTTCCTCTTTCTCTTTCTCTCCACCCCACTGTCCCCCATCTAGATACATGCCAATCATCCCCAAAACACTACCACATTCTCAGAGAAAGGTTTACAGAGGTGAAGGTTAATGCTCCGTCCAAGCCAGGCACTATTTTCCTCATCCTCTGACCTCACTGCCAAAAATGCTGAAAAGTCCACTTACATTTTCAAACGCAGGGAGATAACGGTTTGTTGTCTTTTCTCGGATTAGGGTCAGCTTGGCATCTTTTTCAGCAGGTGGGCACAGTGGCAAATGCATGATCATTTCACCCAAATCTGCCACACCCTCTGAATACATATCAATCCTGAAAAGATAAATTAACCAAATTGTCAAATGTCTCTGCCTTAGATTTTTGGAATGGGTAAGAATGGGATATCGAGAGGTAGCAAAGCAATTCTCCTCCGTTGGGTGCATTTTTCTTCACCAGTGATTTAGCTTTGTTTTTTAAAATTAATTTTAGCCTTCTAGAACAAGCCATCAAGGTAAACATGAGTGTAATCTTTTTGTTATACACATGACCAAATATAGGGACAGAGCACACCAGTGACCCGTCCATAGTCGCAGGCATGAGAGAATCAGGTGGAATCAGCGCAGGTAACCACTGAGACTACACCTGGGTGTGCCATCTCTGCTGTGCCATGGTCTGAGCACGGTTGGTGTGATGTGTTAGTACCACCTCAGTCATGTCCAGACAGAGTCCTGGCACCTCAGTCCCAGTCACATCCCTCTTTCTCTCTCATCCTGTTAGAACACCAGGTCCATTTAGAGTCCCAACACCAGCACTTCCTCCAGTTATTTCCCATAGAACCTGGTTCCATAACACTCTCCACATACTATTGCCAGACTCTGGTTTTGTTTGAAGTTCTCAAGATTGTACCTTTTATTCTTTTTCATGTCCAAATAATATCCTACTCTATGGATGTAACAATCTTTGTTCTTTTATTCATCAGTTAATGGACATTTTTGTTGATTCCAATTATTGATTATGAACAACACTGCTATGAAATTCTGAGTATATAAATTTTAGTGCGGGGGTGTTTTTAATCCTCTTGAAAGGAACTGCTGAGTCATATGGTAACTCTATGTTTAACTTTTAGGGTAACTGCAGTAGTTCCTTGAGTGCTAAGTCGCTTGAGATATGACCGACTCTTTGTGACTCAGTGGACTATAGCCCACCAGGCTCCTCTGTCCATGGGATTATTCTCTAGGCAAGAATACTAGCATGGGTTCCATGCCCTCCTCTAGGGGATCTTCCTGACCTAGGGATCAAACCCAGGTTTCTTATGTCTCCTGCATTGCTAGCAAGTTCTTGAATGTTAGCGCCACCTGGGAAGTTCCTTATAAGATTTTAATTTCAATCATGTAGTCCCCGGAGAAGGCAATGGCAACCCACTGCAGTACTCTTGCCTGGAAAATCCCATGGATGGAGGAGCCTGGTAGGCTGTAGTCCATGGGGTCGCACAGAGTCAGACACGACTGAGTGACTTCACTTTCACTTTTCACTTTCATGCACTGGAGAAGGAAATGGCAACCCACTCCAGTGTTCTTGCCTGGAGAATCCCAGGGACAGGGAAGCCTGGTGGGCTGCTGTCTATGGGGTCACACAGAGTTGGACATGACTGAAGCAACTTAGCAGCAGCAGCAGCAGCAGCATGTAGTCCCATCACAACAGAGAGAATACCCCTCACCCCCAGGATATAGCTGTACTGAAAAATCTAGCTGACTAAAACTATATCAAAATGCTTGATGTAATCTTACCATATTGAGCTCAACCTCTGCTAACTCATGTCTAGTGGCCAGTCCATGTAAAGGGTTAATAAACTAAGTTCCTGGTCATCATTCTTTGAATTTTTGGAATTCAGGAACCAACTTCTTTAGATCCTGCCCTTTCTAAGCTTTATCTTCTAGACACTCAGATGCTTTGTCCCTTGTCTCTGGCTGTTGGTGGGTGTCCAGTTCAAACGAGCCTGAACCCCTAGAGTTTTGGTTCTACCATCCTCTTCGCTTCACAGACAATTCATGTTTGGAAATCTGGTCATTGTACTATATCTGTGGATGGTATCCTCTTCCATAGGCAGTTGATTTCACTTTAAGTTTATTTACTCTTCCCTCATACTCATAGGTCTTTGCTGTACTGGACTCAGTGATGCCCCACAAGGCTTATATCATCATGTTGGTCATGATGCCTTGCCTTGATCCTGCTCAGTACGGAAGGACCTACGTTGTTACTATTAGTTGTGGCGATAAAACTAAAAACTACCATACAGGACTCTCTCCTTCATGTCTTTCCCGTAGAGGTTGTATTTGGTGGCAATGTAGTTGAGAATGGCTCTGGTCTGCACCAGCTTCATCCCATCAATTTCAACCATTGGCACTTGCTGGAACATCAAACTCCCATCTTTTGAAAGAAAAAAAGAAGGGTGAAATGTTGGATATGTTGCACCCTCTTAAGATGAGCAAATGTTTGCTGAAATAACTGAAGATAAAACGTGAAACACTAAAATGACCTGGTAGGCTTAAGCAGGACGGCATTTTGTTTGCCTTTTACTTTCTAACCTATTATTTTATTTATCTGTTTACTTCCCATTCAGACATATGGGGAATCCCTTGTAAATCTGGGCTGATTTGTCTTCATGTATGTTTTAGAAAGAAGCTGGAAGAGGCTGCAACAAGTGTGCTAATGCGTTGCCATTTAATGGAAGTTCCAGAGAAAATCTCAGAACACATAAGACATGTTTTGAGAGAGTTTGCCCTTTCGCTGCTCACTGAGTCTACTTTATCTCTACGATGTTACTTTGCCAAACCCCGACTCAACAACAACTTCTGGGCCCATTTCTCCCCTCTTTTCTCAGATGAACACCTTTTCCTGACCTTAGGTGGGAGCACTGAGTGGTCACTCACGGTGCAGAAAGGCAGAGAAGCACAGAGAGAGCATTCACAGGGACTGGGGCTGGCTCCTTTAACAAACACTTGAGTTCCAGCCCTTCCTAGTTCCGAGTGAGTTGCAAGATGTTTTCAGGAAGACCTACCTCTTACCTTTAACCATATTTCTCCTACTCTACTAACCCCACTCCCACCACACACACACAGCACTTTGGTGGTGTTGAAACTTCAACTTAAGACTTCTACTGGATACTCCCATCAGGGGAATTTAGTTCCTGGGCTTACCATTTTTTAACTTATTCAAGTCTTCTGGTTTTTCTATAAGTTTCTCTTCAAACTGAAAAGCAGAAAGAGTCAGTAAGTTTTTGTTATTTCATTCAATAGCATTGCTGAACTTGCATGGCCTCTGTCCGGTGTCCACTGTGGAGACTGTAGGATTTCCAAGTTCGGCAGGGTGCACAGAGAACAGTGATCAAGGCCATTTGGAGATTTAGATTAGGGCCACCAAGATAAGAGCGTGGGTTGCAGCAAGTAACTGCTTATTATGCAGGTTAATTCACCTCTATGTTGTCCCCTCCTTTGCCAGTGATTAGGTAATGATTTGGGGGGAGGGGAATATCACTGAAGGGAAGGGACTGGGAAGTTCTAGTTATGGAGTTTTAATGTCTCTGGAAAGCCTTTCTCTCCCTGTGAGATCAGGACAGGATTTTGGAGTATCCCCTAGCATGGGGTATCCATGGGGCCATTGAGTCCCTTAGAGGCTGCCACCGGGGTCCTCTGCTGTATATTACCTCCCTCCATTCAACTTTTTATTGCAAACAAGGGTATTGATTGTGAAAAGTTTGAGAATTGGGGATTTCTAACTGACTCATTGGCGTAGTTTATTATGGATCTAAATGCTCCCATAGGGTGAGACTATACAGATAGTGAGTGCGTGGGCAACAATTTATAAAGCACCTAGTTCAAGACAACCCTGAGAGACGATGAATGGGTAGTCATTGTGAGAAGGGGCTGGCTGGTCAGCTGTTTCTTGTGAAACTGATGGAGACGAATGGGGTTGTGAGGATCAGGCTCCGGGCCCAGAGAACCCAGAATCCCAATGTTCTTTGGTCAGTCGAGCCCCACACCCTCCTCCTTCAGGCTGGGCTGTACAAGAGGAAGCCTGGATGCTCTCATCGTCTCCCCCTTCTTCACCGTCCTGTGCTGAACTCATTCCGCCCAGGGACTCTGAACACATCCTTGAACCCCAAGGCTGAACCAGAGGGAAAAATGTTGGTTGTTGATTTATAGAAATGAAACCACTTGGAATGGCAGTGTTGGAATTTTCTGTGTACTTGTTTCTTTACACACTTGAAAATGGACCAAGCTAATGTGCCCTGCATTCCTAAAGCAATTGAGAGAGTATAATCTGAGGCTTAGATAAACATGTTTTTAGGAAGCTAAGGGAGCACACTAGAGGTTCCCTTTGCAGGACGCCACCTTATCTGAAGCCCTCTTTACTGGTCTCCGCTGAGGGACCAGATCTCTGAATTTTGTCCACGACTCCCTCCCCTGGAAACTTTCACAGAGCTGCTGACTCCTTCTGATCTGGGCTGAGAAGTGCTTTTCTGAGTGACACCTCTAGAGGGCAGCACTCAACAGAGTCCCACAGAAACCTATCCGTTTACTACTGAGATTATGGAGTTTTTACACTCAAGCCTTCGGTGTCCTCCTAGGGGCTCCCAGTCCTCTTCTAATCACCCCCATAGGTGTCTGCATCCTCACTGGAGCGCAAGTGGCCTGAGGGTAGGGACCGTGTCTGTCTTGACGATTCATGTATCTCTAGGACCGGGCAAGAAACCTGGCACTTCAGGGTGCCCTACAAATTCATTGCTGAGGGAGAGCGTTGAATCCAACAGGCAGTTTGCTACAGTCTGCACTGCTCTATATTTATGGTTTATGTTTTCACTTTAATTACATTTCTCTTCTAACATGTATATTTTTATCTCTTATTATGGAAATTTGTAGCATGCACAAAATAAAAAAGACAATGATGCTCCTTGTAAACTTTCACCAGCTTCAGTAATTATTGGCTCAACCCAATCCCAAAACATCTATGTGCCTACATCCCTCTCCCTGGTAATAATTTGAAACATATCCCAGATATTGTATGTTTCATCTTTAAATACTTCATGGTATATTGCTAGTTCATTAAACTTATTTTAAAACTGACCACAATATATAAAAATGCCTGACATGTTAACAATAATTATTAACATCAATTGATATTTACTATTCATATTTTTAATCATTGCATGAATGTAATACACATTTTACAGTTTTAAAAATCAAAATTCAGGAAATTTTCTGACAGTTCAGTGGTTAAGACATGGGCTTTCACTGCTGTGGGCCTGCTTTTGATCTCTGGTCAGAGAATTAAAATCCTGCAAGCCTTTCAGCCAAAAACAAATAAAAACACACATTTATTTTCTATTGTTTTCTATTGTCCTTGAGAAGAAGAAATATCAATAAAAAGCTCTTAATTTAATACCTAATAAATATTTTTAATGCAAAATTCTCAGCAGATCATTTAATAAGGAAAATCTCCTCTGTGAGAAAAGTAGTTTGATACAGTCAATTTCCCTGGAGTAGGGAATGGAAACCCACTCCAGTATTCTTGTCTGAAGAATCTCAGGGACAGAGGAGCCTGGCAGGCTATGGCCTACGGGAGCGAAACGAGTTGGACACGACTGAGTGACTGAGTAGGCATCCACAATCAACTTAGATCCAACTGAAGATGAAACCTACCTCCACTCCAGCTGCAGCCAGGAGCCACCGGATGCACTCCATTCTGCCGCGCCCATTGAAATAGTGAAGAACGGGCTTCCCTGCCATGGGGGTCGTCTCTCCGTTTCTCTAGCCCTTAATGAACCAACAAGTGAACAATGAATGAACAAAGAATAAAAACATAGAAGCTAACACCTTTATGATACATGACTGAACAGCACCAACTATGCAGAAAAGTGGACCTCCCTCAGAGCAATTGCAAGAGTCCCTGGAACATCTTCCTTAGCCCCAATTTCCACTCTCAATAGCCACCTGTGGGAAATTCCACCAAACCATTCTCCAGTCTACACTGGGTAAAATCGGATTTTCTTGGCAGGCTAAGAGGTGAGTCTGTGGTATGGATGCGTGGGTGGGTTTCAGGGAGGGGAAAGATTATAGAACTAGTATTTATTGCAAAACTCCTAATAGTCCTGCCCCAGTGCTACCTGTCTCCTGAGAAATCTGTATGCAGGTAGAATTGCATGTTAGAACTGAACATGGAAAAACAGACTGGCTCCAAATCGTCAAGCCTGCATATTGTCACCCTGCTTATTTAACTTATATAAATGGTACATCATGTGAAATCCCAGGCTGGATGAAGCACAAGCTGGAATCAGATTGCCAGGAAAAGTATCAGTAACCTCAGCTATGCAGATGACACCACCCTTATGACTGAAAGCCAAAAAGAACTAAAGAGCCTCTTGATGAAAGAGAAGAGTGAAAAAGTTGGCTTAACGCTCAACTAATATCATGAAACTTAGTTTTCATGAACTAAGCTCATGAAAACTAATATCATGGCATCCGGTCCCACTTCATGGCCAATAGGTGGGGAAACAATGGACACAGTGAGAGACTTTATTTTTGGGTCTCCAAAGTCACTGCAGATGGTGATTGCAGCCATGAAATTAAAAGACGTTTGCTCCTTGGAAGAAAAGCTATGACCAACCTAAATGGCATATTAAAAAGCAGAGACATTACTTTACCAACAGTGGTCATGTATGGATGTGAGAGTTAGACCATAAAGAAAACTGAGCATTGAAGAATTAATATTTTTGAACTGTGATGTTGGAGAAGACTCTTGAGAGTCCCTTGGACAGCAAGGATGTCCAACCAGTCCATCCTAAGGAAATCAGTCCTGAATATTCATTGGAAGGACTGATGCTGAAGCTGAAGCTCCCAATACTTTGGCCACCTGATGTGAAGAATCGACCCACTGGAAAAGACCCTGATGCTGGGAAAGATTGCAAGCGGGAGGAAAAGGGGATGACCCAGGATGGGATGGCTGGATGGCATCACCAAAGCAATGAGCATGAGTTTGAGTAGGGTCCAGGAGTTGGTGATGAACAGGGAATCCTGGCATGCTGCAGTCCATGGGGTCGCAAAGAGTCGAAGACAACTGAGTGACTGAACTGAACTGAACTGAATGCTGACCACGTTGAATACATTATATCTTTAATCCTCACAAGAATCCCATGCAATAATTATTATCTCCATTCTTCAGTTAATGAAAAGGACCTCAGAGCTTAAATCCACACCCCGGATTAAAACCAGGGCAGGGCAGGAACCCACACATACGTAGGCCCTGGGAGCCTGGGAAGGAGGGGCCTTGGAGCCAGAGGACTTCACAGACAGCAGGAGGAGGAAGAGGAGGAGGAAGAGGAGGAGGAAGCAGAGTCCAGGTTCAGCTCATGGGCTATTACGCTGCATTTGTTCAAAATCTGAAATTAGAGTTCAGTTTGCTTAACTGTTGTTCAAAAGATCCCGATTCTTTCCACAGATACAGGATGCCAAATCCTTCCATCTTCTTGGAATTGTATATTTTATCTCTATTCGTACATTTTGTATCTAGAGTAAGGGGTATTACTGCATTAACTGTACAGTCTAGGTGGAACTGACATTTGTCCTTTGTCTGTCAGGCACTGTGCATTCTCACAAATTTGCCTTCATTTAACCCTATAAGAATCACCTGCTATGAAGTTGCCATTGCTCTCATTTTGCAGTTGGGGATACCGAGATTTCTAGGGTAACTTGCACAAAGTAGGTGGTGAACTTGGGATTCAAACCCATTTCTATATGAACCCAAGTCTTGGCTTCATTTTTCATATTAACATTTTTCAAAATAGGCATATAATCCTTCAGTGGACGTGAAGTTATCCTGTTTTTAAAATAAAGCATTGTTTCACGAGTTTTTTGTTTCAGCTATGCGTGCGTTGTATGTTCGGGTAGAAGAAAGAACGCAGGCACACGCATTTGGTCATGGTATTGGTAAGAGGTACTCGGGTCTTGTCAGGTCCATGAAGTCTGAAGGCCCCTAGACTACAGCAGCCTGTGTGTGGAGTGGACATAGCAGGAAACCAGAGAATTAAATTCAAAGGCTCCAGCAATGGACAGAAATGATTATGTTGGCCAAAAACCAAACTGATTGTTCTCTGATGGGAGTGAATGCAAACATACAGGACTTACTAAAAGCAGGAACCCCAAAGCCAGAACACAGGGAGAAGCAGCTGCGTTTTCTATCCAAATCCCAGCTCTGTTTAGAAAACATTAAGATCTTGCAACTTTTTGTTGAGGAGTTCGGGACAAAAATATACTTCTCTTTAGCAGATAAAGTATGAATAACTTGAATTTTAGATAACATGTTTTCAATATCCACATTTTAAAAAATATATTTAGTTTTGGTTTACTTTTTTGTTTACATATCCACATTTTTAATGTGAGATCAATGGTCTAACCTTTGCAAAATAAAGGATCCCTTAGAAACATATTAATTTGTCCATCTTGAAGTTGGAGATTGTGTATATTGTACTTATCATGGAGAACAGAGGAGCTGTGATTCAGCAGAATTCTGAGAAGGGTGTCGCTGTGAAGTGGAAGTTTCAGATCCTCCTCACAGTAAACTCCATTATCCAGGGACCAAGGATCATATTACGAAGGGAAATGAAGTTTTAACTTACATATTACTTTATCATATCTTTCTTATAAGTAATTTTCTTCACCTTTTGAAGGCTAGCAGAAACATGATCTAAACTTTCTGGCTCCCAGAAAACGAGAACAAGAGATTCAGTGACTTGCCATCAGTCACACCCGTGTGTTCCCGATTCACACTCAATATCTAGCAAGTGTGTCCACCCTCAGGACAATCTGGGAAACGGCTTCTAGCATCCTATGTTGAGAAGAGGAAATTCAAATTCAAAGAGCTCTGTGAGCACTGGAAGGCATCTTCTGAATTCTGGTCTGGGGCTCCCCCTGCAACCAGGTAATGCTTATGTTCCCCTCTGCTGCTCTCTGAGACCCTCGATATTAGTTTGTTCCCCATTCAGAATCCTTTGGCTCATTAACAGTTCAATGGGAGAGAAGTGAAGTGAAGTGAAGTCGCTCAGTCTTGTCCGACTCTTTGCGACCCCGTGGACTGTAGCCCACCAGACTCCTCCGTCCATGGGATTCTCCGGGCAAGAATACTGGAGTGGGTTGCCATTTCCTTCTCCAGGGGATCTTCCGATCCAGGGATCGAACCCAGGTCTCCCGCATTGAAGGCAGACGCTTTAACCTCTGAGCCACTAGGGAAGCCCCCAATGGGAGAGAAGGAAACGTTAATTCTGTTAGCTGATTCTTAGGGGCTTGATATGAGGAAAAAGGGATAAAAACATAACTTACTGTACCCCAGAACTTAAAGACTTACTGTGAGTATCTTGAGCACTAGTATAACTATATTTGATCTTCATAAGGAGGTAGGCTTATATTCTCTGACAAGGAGTGTGTCTTGGGATGATTCCAGTGTGAACTAAAGGAGCTGTGTCTCAAGTAGTAGGTGGGAGGGGGCTCCTAATGAGAGTGTTTCTTAGCAGAGAGAAAGTCTTAGAGACAAAGCTCAACTCCTTTCCTTATAAGATAAATAAACCCAGGGGAGTTGTTTAATCTCTGTACCTCAGTGTTCTGTTTTGAAATACAGCTTTGTCTACTAGTGAGGGCTGTTGAGGAAATTAAATTAGATAAGGCATAAAAAATTCATAACAGAGAGCAGCATTCCAGCTTCCGTCCTGCTCCCAGTTCCTTGGAGATGGGTGAGTGAGCACACTGGGGAGCACGTGAGGCTTCTGTCCATGTGTCTGTCTATCTGCCATCTCCCTCTTGACTTCCAGCTCTCATGCTATGCTCTGCTGTGCTAAGTCGATTCAGCCCCTCTAGCTCTAGTAGGAACAGGATGTTATATATATTCAGATTTTGTCAACTGCTTATATCCTGGTTCTCTTTGTATTTGTCTTATGTGAAAGATCAGTGATGCTCACTGACTAGTTAACTGGATTGGAGGAAGTTTTTGGCCAAGGTTCAGTGAGGTCTAGCATAGCCTTTTGAAATCCCAAGACTAAAGTGGACCCCTGGTTCTGCCCCTGAACCATGCACCCTGCCTGCTGTTCCCCCAGGCCTTTGCCCTCCCACTCACTCCCTGATCTGGACTCTCTAGAATCTTCTGCCCCCCACCCAGCCCCTTTGAATGGGTTCCAGCCATGGCAATGGGAAACCCACTCCTTTCTAGAGCAGGAGTCCAGGGGCTCCCACTCAGTACCCTTCTCTCCACCCTCCTGTCCCTTCACTGATCTTTCTTCAGCATCTTCTTTCCGGTTGATCTGTCCACGGATTTCCTTCTCAACAAGTTTCCTTCAAACCTCCTCAGCTAACACTCAGAGAGCAGTTGCCTGCACTAAGAAACGATGGCTGGTCCCTTCACTGATCTTTCTTCAGCATCTTCTTTCCGGTTGATCTGTCCACGGATTTCCTTCTCAACAAGTTTCCTTCAAACCTCCTCAGCTAACACTCAGAGAGCAGTTGCCTGCACTAAGAAACGATGGCTGGTGGGGAACGCAAGAGGAACCTGATGGGGTCCCTGCCCTGGAGGGGTTGAAATCTAGTCGGAAAAACAGGTTTGCAGACAACTCACAGCACAGAAAGAGCCCTGCAGTGACTTCACTTGAGTTGGTTCCACGCCAAGGACCGTGATTCTCAGCCGAGCAAGTCAGAACAAGGGCAGAGGCTGCAGGCTGAGAAAGCAGAGGGTGCTGCCCGCCTGCCCTGATTGACCCCAGCGCCATAGCATCTCAGCCTCCAAGCCATTGACTCTCATGGGGTCAAACGTCATCCCCATCGAAATGTGGCTCTCTCTAGCATCTTGCACAGTACTTCCTCTCATCCCAGTCTCAGTATCTTCTCTTTCCAAGCTATGGTACCATATTTCCCCTGTGAATTGCCAGGCGCTGGACAACTCTAGCACTTTAACAGGCTCACTGAACCTCTCCTGCCTCAGGCTTTTGATTTACCCCCAATAGTAATACTGGTAACAGAGCATGGTTCACTCCTGCATTCTGATTAGAGTGACTTATACCTTCCAGTCACGTGAATTTCTTTACTTTTGGAAGTTAATTCTCTGCTCCTGTATTAACTAGTTTTCACATCCAGATTTCCTGTGTTTAGGAGTCTGAAAATGAACCAGTGATTCTTAACTGGGGCTGATTTTGCTCCCCCAGCCCAGAGGACATTGGGCAACACCCGAGGACATTGTTGGTTATTAAAACTAGGTGGAAGGATGCCACGTAATTGGCGAGAGACCAGAGGTGTCTCTGATGTTGGGGGTGGTGGGGCTGCCTCCTATGTGCGTCTGATTGCTCATTACTCCCCAGTCTGCACTCTATCCAGCTTTTTCCATCAATCATGCGGTCTTTTTAAATTTAATATAAAAAATTTCTTTAATTGGAAGATAATTGCTTCACAAAATTGTGTTGATTTCCTTTGTACAATAACTGGAATCAGTCACAATTATATATATGTATGTATATCTCCTCCCTCGTGAGCCTCCCTCCCCACTCCCATCCCACCCCCTTAGGTGGTCACAGAGCGCCAGGCTGGGCTCCCTGTGTAGCAGCTTCCTACCCTCACCCATTTCATACGTGAGCGTATATATGTCATTGCTGCTTTCTCAATTCATCCTACAACCCTTTTATCTTAACAGGCACAATGATTGATATTGGATATTGCATCAAACGTCTATGTTTGATGCAGCTGGCTACTAAACTATGTAATCTTCCAGGACAAGGTATTTTGTAAAATACAGTAATTCTGCTGTAGCCACGTTTATCTTCTAGTCTACTTTCCAGGCGGTCACTACATGAGGAAGGAACCTCTCCCACTGCCTGTGTTCTTTCTACAAGTACAGACTGAAAGGGAAAGTGAGATTATTAATCTTCATTGTGTCATCCATATTTTGATGAATGACAGTTTCTCTTAAAACTTTTAAACTATCACTGCAAGTATCTGAGAGGCATCAACTTTGCAAATTTGAAGAAATATCAGTGTATATGTCAACACTGTTGTTAAGTACATTCCTTAAGCTTAATTGAATGTACATTTCTATAGCAAATATCTTTAACTAAAACAACAACAACAAAAAGAGAACATACAGGACAGGTCTCCACAACAAAGAATTACCCAGCTTGAAATGTCAATAGGGCCAGGTTGATAAACCCTCCTCCAGCCAATTTCTAGGTTTCCCATGTATTTCTTGAGCTCTAAGACAGACAGAGGGGGACTTGCCAGCTGGCTATTCACAGCAAAGACTGAGTTAAAATCCAGTTTTGCTGACATTAACTTAGTACTTCCAATTATAGTTAAATCTTAATTTTGAGTTTCCAAGTCCACATAGTATTATCGCATTGCAATTTGCACCTGCTGTGTGTTGACTGTCTGCGGAGCAGGCAACTTTAGCATAAACACCTGCTCTCCTCTCTCGTACTGGTCACACTCTCTGATCGTCTAAAATGCTGCCGTCCTATTTCCCCGCCGTATCATTAATTTTTCTCAGATCTAAATTCTCATGTTTAGTTTTCTACATTCTTCATTTTTACGTTTCTATATCCAACAACAATTGACTAAACAACTTGAATGTCCCTAAGCACAGCAAGAAGGCACATGTGAGCGTGAAACACTTTTTCTTGTGCTAAGGAAACATTACACAGACAGGCAAACTCAGTACTTACCTTACGAAAGTCTGTCTCCCACTTGGCTCAGCACCTCAGTGCCAAGTTCACGTGTGTTTATAAGCTCTTGTTGCAGTTGACTGACTGACTCCTCCTCTCTGGAAGGGGCAGAGTCCAGGGAAGGAACAGCCACTCCCGTGGTATTCAGGGCCACTGGTTCTACGCTAGATTAAAAAAGAAAAGGGCAAGTTGTCCTCTTATCAGGATACAACTTGTTAATAACTTCTTTTCAAGAACAGCAATTAAAGATTAAACACAATATTTCAAGTTGATTGTATCCTCTTGCCAGTCAGTGAAGGATGGCCTTTGGAGAAAACTTACTTGTCTTGAGTCAGCTTTCATGAATTGGAGACAGGCACTAAAGCAGATGATAAAATCTCCTGTGGGGACACCAAGGAGGTGGGTCATGAAGGCTCACATGGACCTCTGCCATACTCTTTACCCTGAGTTGCAGATAAAATACAGGACACCCTATTAGATATGAACTTCAGACTCATACTAAATAATTTTTTCATATAAGTACATCCTAAACATTGTATGACTTAAGTTCATGCTTAGTTATGTCCAAGTCTTTGCTACCCTATGGACTGTACCTTCCAGGCTCTTCTGTCCCTGGGGTTTTCAAGGCAAAAATACTGGAGTGGATTGCCATTCCATCCTCCAGGGGATCTTCCTGATCCAGGGATTGAAACTGAATCTGCTGTAGAGAGTTACAGGTGAATTCTCTACAATCTGAGCCATGATGGTGGTCTCCAAAAGAAAAAACAAGTCCATGTCTAAATACCTGGAACCTCTGGATGGGACGGAATTTAGAGAAAGAGTCTTTGTATACACAATTAAGGAACCCGAGGTGAGACTATCCTGGATTATATAGATAGGCCCAAACCCAACAACAAGTGTGCTTACAGCAGAAGAGAAAAACGCAGACACACAAATGGGTGATGTGAAGATGGAGGAAGAGATGGAAGTGATATGGCCATGAGTCATGGAAAAGAAGGATGCAAAAAGCCACCAGAAGCCGGAAGAGGCAGGGAAGACTTCTCCCAAGAGTGTCCAGAGGCAATGCGGTAACTTAACTTCAGACTTCAGGCCTCCTAAAGTGTGAGAGAATTCATCATGTTGTTTTAAGCCCCCCAATTTTAGTAAGCTGACATAGCAACCACAGAAAACCAACACACAGACCTGTTTACTTCCCCAGAGCACAGGATTACTGTGCAGCAAATCCTACACAACTCATGACTGCATCCATCCCACTGTAATTTATATCTGTTATACTTAAAGTTCATTCATTTGATTAGATGTTCAGCATTCTAATTTTCCCAGTGTCTCATAAAGACTTGTGTGCAATTGGTTTATTTGCATTAGGATCAAAGCAAGGTCTGTCCACAGCATTGGAGTGATATGAACATCTTGGTCTTGAAGACTTGGATGAATGAATTGAGCTGTCAGGCAGATGAGAGTGGGTGGGGACTGTGAGGCATTCCCACAGCACAGACCCCTGGGCCATGGAGGTGTGTGTAGAGGTACAACCATCGTGGTGGAGCCCTGGGATTACACAGGGCTGGGCCCCCATCAGGAACTCACAGACACTGAGGGAAGCCAGTGGCCTTCAGGCGGTTTACTGGGCTCTGGGGGAAGCAAAGTGGTGCGTCCAGGTCTCCCCAGGGAGCACAGAGCTCAGTGTGGCCACCGAGGTGGCACTGGCCTGGGAGAGAACAAAAGTGCCAGGCAGGGAGCTGGCCACCCCCACACGTCTTGTGTGCTGGGACTGGCACTCAGGGGGTGAGGAAGGAAGAGAGGAGGGCACCCCGTGGGCAGCGGGAGTCACTGAGGGAGGTAAAACAGGGTGGTGATTCTCAGCCTTGCTTTTTAGAAAAATATTTTGATAATTTTTGATCAGTGGAGAACAGACCAGAGCAGGGGGAAGGGCAGTCAGGGACCCCGTCTGTCTGTCTCTCTGGCCCCACCCCTTCACCTGGGGGTTCAGGGGTGAGGGTGAGGCAGGCAGCTCACTCCAGGAAGAAGGGAACCTGATACTCTGAAGGCCAGGTTTCCTGGGGAGTGTTCACTGCAGGCCCCACATGTGACCAAAGCCACAATCACTCCCAGTCCAGGCTCCCTGGCTCCATGAGAGGCCAGCGGAAATGACGTATATAGATTCATTCATATCAAATTCACACGTGTCTCCTGTGTCACAGAGGTCTGATCTGGGGGAGCCTGTCAAATGGGGGTGAGGCCCCTGTGCAGGGCCCCACAGAGCCTGGTGCAGCAGAGCTGTGATGACCATCGGCCACAGCAGGGTCCCCTGAGCACAGAGCTTGGGTCCACTGGGTTCTCATTATTTCCCCACTTCCTCGAACACTGGAGAGCCCACAGTAGGAAAAAATAGCTTTTCAAAGTGCATAAGAAAAGATATTTTTATTATCAGAAGGAAAATGTCTCTCAAAGAAGTTTTTTTTAAATGTCTTTTTGCCATTGCCAGTGATAAAAGAAATCTTCATATATTGAGATATACGGAAGTCATTCTGAGTCAACTTGAATTTTATGCCAACTGAAATACCTGTTTGCGGCCAACCAAACATACATTCTATATCTGTTTTAGTTATTAGAGACAAGAGCACTTTGACCAGAAGGAAAGATAGTCCATGTTAAAAATAAAGTTTAAAGGGCTTAGTTGGTGATCCAGGTGTTAGGATTCCATGCTTGCATTGCAGGGGGCACAGGTTTGATCCCTGGTCAAGGAACTAAGATCCTGCATCCTGCAAGCAGATGTGGCGGGGAGGGGGGCAGTGAGGGGTGCGGAGTGGGGAGATTAAATGCCTTCCTTCCTAGGACTCCAGTGCTGGTCCTCTTTCCATAATAAGAGTCCTGTGCCAGGTGCCAAGGCCATGCTGACTGTACATGTGCTGATCTGTGTGGTGTTTTATTTTCAGTCTTGAAGAAATGTATCCCTGACTCATTTAATGTCCTTTGTTCTGACAAAGATATACGAAACTGTGCTGGAAACCATATATGTCCAGAGCAAGCTGCTCAGAGTAATCTGGGAAGGTATCTTTCTGGCTAGTTCTCAGTTTGCTCAAGTAAAATTCTTGCCTGTTCTTATTATTGTTTATTGACTGTTTTCATTGACACCAGAATAATAGTTCTTTCCTGTGGAAACCTAAGAATGTCAGATTATGAATTTCTACACTTGATTGTTCGATAAGCTATGTGACAGATGTTATAATTCCTACAAAAAAAAAATCAAGAGAATGACATAATCTATATTTCCCTTTTGTATTTAATTTTTAATTCCGAAAAAGAGATGGAAAATCTGATTTTATATTCGATTCTAAAGAAAAAGAGTAACTAAATCTGCTCATTGGAGCTTTATTCTTTAATGGCCACTAAAACTTTGGAATAGTTTATTAGTCTCACAACACCCAGGGTCTACACTTAGATAAAAACTTCATTGCCAGGAGTTTCATAAGTTTAGTCCTCAATGTCCTGGCCCACTGGCTTTATTAAACCTTGAAAATCTTTCTGGCTTGTTCAAGACTTTTCTCGCCCCCGGAGGCTTCCTCTGGCTGCCAGGCTGCAGAAACTTCTTCACGGCCGGGAGACTGCTGACTCTGGTTTTCAGGCTCTGCAACGCACAAGAGCACAGCTCAGAGTGCCGCTAAAGACCTCTCCGTCACTGACAGGGACCCCAAGACCCTCCTAGACAAGGGCCAGCTGAGGCCCCTCCCCCAGCACCAGGAGGAGGCTGGACACAGACACCCACTAAGACAGGAAGATGTCAGCCCAATGGCGTTTTCCCCAGAGCCGTCTTGGCCCAAGGCTCCATTCAGCGTCCCAGTCTTCCTACTTTTCAGACGTGCAGGTTCACCCTCGAGTGCAGTGTGGGGAGGAGAACAGTGTCAGATATCAGCACAGATTAAGGCTCCAGATATCAAGACAAGAAGAGCTAGGAGATGGGGCTGGAAGTAAAGACAGAAAACATGAAAGGTGATCTGTGAGGTCAGTCAGAACCAATGTGTCCTCAGAGAGAGAGACTGGTAGAGAGAAATCAACGTGTGAGAGAAGGAACAGGAACTGAGGGGAAGGACTGATACGGCGGGGACCCTAGCACTGCAGTCCCAGTGTTCAGAGAACGGATTCTCAGGTGGGGGAGTGGGCACACCCCTACCCCTACCCCTCCACCGCCACGCCAGCCCCCTCCCTCCCAGTCCAGGGCCGTGGGAGAGGGCACCTTCAGCAGAGGGAAGTTGGCCAAAAGGCTGGGGTCCAGCTCTTCCACATAGTAGAGAAGCTCAACCAGGTGGATGTCGGCCTTGCTCAGCCTGTTGCCCACAAGATAATCTTGTCCGTGGCTCTTTAGCACCTGGCGAGTGGAGGGGTCCGATCAGGAATGCAGGTTCAGACAGCCTGGGCCCTGCTCCTCCCCTGCCCACCACCCAGCCCCACTCCCCCTCTGCCCCTCTCTGCCCCAGACCTTCTGCTCCCCACAACTCAGTGAGATGGGCCAGTTGAGTCCCTGCTGTTCCCTGCTCAACCCCAGTGGAAGCCAGACTATAATTTCCTTTTCCTGTTCCCTCCTCACTGTGGCTGCCTTACTTCTTCCCCTGGGCCAAGGGCTTAGCACCATCTGCACAGTGTTGCTGCTGACCCCACATCCTGAAGCGTACAGCCCTGAACTTCACATCGACTTCATCCATCTCTCTCTTGCCTCTTTCTCTTCTCTGTCTCTCTCTCTGTCCCTCTCATCTTTCTTCCTTGGGCAGTGACCCCAACTTTCTTAACAACCTTCTTCAACCTTGAGCAAACTATTTCAGTCTACATTTCTCTTCTTTCCTGCTTCCTGATTTCCCGGTCTCTCTCTGGGGCCTGAAATAAACCTGGGTCAACTTGAAGTTCCTTATCCCTTACTCCTGACTTGCACTATGTTACAATTCACATGCTACAATGTCTGGGGGTGAACTTCACTGATGACTTAACTCAGTCTGTTGTATAGCCAAAATTATATGTTTGATTGACAGAAGAGGAATGTAGAAATAATCACATATGATCATGGAAACCAAAGCTTAATTCTGGTATCCACATGGTAGGTTCATATGAGTTCATTTTATACATTTTAAACTTTTCTGCATGTATGAAATGTTTCATAATAATATGTTAGGGAAATATCTTATATTTATTAAACTATTCCAGCAAAGTAAAAATCATAATGTATAAAGAGAAAAATGCATACAGCACCACTAACTAACATAATAACATTTTGGCAAATACACTTTCAGATAATATATACATACAGAAGCAGGGAGAGCTTCCCAGGTGGCTCAGTGGTAAGAATCTGCCTGCAATGAAGGAAATCAGAATTTGATCCCTGGGTCGGGAAGATACCCTGGAGAAGGAAATAGCAACCCACCCCAACATTCTTGCCTGGGAAATCCCACGGACAGGGGAGCCTAGTGGTCCACAGTCCATGAGGGCACAAAGAGTTGGATATGACTGAGCAACTAGAAAAGAAAACAAAGCAAAAAATAGAAAATCATGGACAAATGGATAATCATTTGGAAAAGAATATAATAACATCAAAACATATTTTGTAGAATATAATTTTACTTATGCTATCATGGGGCCCTTTGTTTTCAAAGTACACTCTGTCCGTCAGTGCTCATGCTCAGTTTTGTCCAACTCTTTGTGACCTCATGAACTGTATACGGTATTTTCCAGGCAAGAAGACTGGAGTGCATTGCCATTTCCTCCTCTAGGCAAATCTTCTCAACCCATAAATCAAAGTACAGATGAACTCAAACTGCAACCATCAAAGAGCTTATCATCTTGTGAATGTTGCATAAACTCTTAGCACCTCAAGGGCTGGAAGGATGTGCTTTCTGGTTACTATTAAATTCTTTGCTCCTTGAATATGGCCAGATAAGCAAGCAATGAATTAACATTTGCTAAATAAATGAAAGAATGATCCTATGCTCTGTGTTAATCTTTATATATGTATGTAACCCTCCTGAATCTCTTAAAATCATTTTTTTCTAGGTTAATCATTTTTGTTTAGCATGATTTTAGGTAATTTTGATCTTGAAAGGCTCTCCTCTTACCATCAAGAAGAAACATTAACTAAGATATATACTAGGCATAATGATGGAACATTATTTCCTCGGCTTTGCATGACCTTCTTCAAAAGTCTGAGAGCCATATCCCCAAAATTTGTGATTATTTTCTCCTGAAAATCTTTTTCGCTGACTCTTCCTCCCCAATACTGCCCCCATCTCTGTTTAGAAATGTCTCATCCATCCCAGAAACACTTCCACATTCTCCTGACCGGCAGCTGCTCTCATGTCTCCCTACACATGTACCAGAATATTTTCTGATGTATTGCTGACATCATGCTCTTCTTGGATCAAAGCCCCTGCACTATTTTCTGCAGGATCCATCTACCCCAGGCTCCCATGTAGCTCTCAGAACTTCCACAGCCCAAGCTCTAAGTAAAACCATGAAATTCCATTGACCAGAGAATTTCAAATTGGGTCTGAGTCAATAGAAATTATGCTGAAAAACGATAATGTGTGTAAAACTGGTACAATTCTCCCTCAGAGTCAATTTTTGGAAAATGCCCTGAGAGTCAGGGTACTGCGTTAGTATTCGGGAAGGTTCACAGACGTGAAGGTCGATTCCCCAGCAGCGCCAGGCACTATCTTCCTTTGGCCTCTCGTCTCAGTGTCAAAACCAATAAACAGTCCACTTACTTTTTCAAATGCGGGAGATAACAGTTTGTTGTCCTTTCCCGGATCAGGGTCAACTTGGCATTTTTTTGATCAGGTGGGCACAGTGGCAAAAGCATGATCATTTCACTCAAGTCTGCAACACCCTCGGTGTACATATCAATCCTGAAAGACAAAATGGCCAAGTTGCCAAATGTCTCCTGCCTTAGATTTTCTAGTTTAAGAACAGATAAGAATGGGGTATCAAAAGATGATAAAGTAATTCTCCACTGGGTGCAATTTTCTAAGCCATTCATGGAGTTACGATTTTTATTAATTTTAACATTTCATGTTAGAACAAGCCATCAAGGTAGACATAGCGAATATTTTGGTTATACGCTTGATCAAATATAGGGACAAAGCACATGGGGGACCCATTCATAGAGGCATGAGAGAAATGGGTAAATCCCTGCAGGTAACCTCTGAGACCATATACCCGGGTTTGCCATCTCTGCTGTGACGTAGTCTATGCACAGTTAGTGAGACGCATTAACACCACCTCGGTCATGTCTAGAGAGAGTCCTGGCACAGTGGTCCCGGTCATGTCCCTCTAGCTCTCCCTTTCTCATCCTGTTACACCACTAGGTCCATTTAGATGCTCAGTATCAGTAGTCCTCTGGTTATTTCTGATAGAAATGATTCCACAACCTCCTCCATATATGATTGCCCGACTCTGGCCTCATTTGCATTTCTCAAGATGCCACCCAAAATATCCACTGAAATAGTACAATTCTTCATACAGTTTCAACAATGAAAATTCCAAGTGATTTTTTGTTTTTGTTTCAAAAGAATTTCCTACAAGAGTTTTTTTTTTTTTTTGTAATAAAAGCTTTATTGAAATACATTCACATAGCATTACTGTCATCCTTTAAATGGTACTATTCAGTACTTTTTAGTACATTCTGAAATCATCACCATGTTCTAATTCCAGAAATTTTTCTTTTATCATTTTATCCAAAAGGAAATCCAGTACCCTTGACAGTCACTTCCCATTTCCTCAGATTTATAGCCCCAGGCAACCACTCAAATATTATTTCTATTTCTATGGATTTGAATGTCAGGACAGTTCATATATTTGGAATCACACAATATGTAGCCTTTTGTGTCTGGTGTCTTTCATTTAGTATTTTTCACAGTTCATCCATGTTGTCACATACATCAGTATTCTACTCCTGCGAACGTGCTAAGTCACTTCCGTTGTCTCCAACTCTTTGCAACCCTATGGACTGGAGCCCACCAGGCTTCTCTGTTCATGGGATTTTCCAGGCAAGAATACTGGAGTGGGTTACCGTGGTCTACTCCCCTTTACTCCTGTTCATGACTAAAATACTGCATCACAGGGATGTATCATTCTTTGTTCATCCATTCATCAGTTCTTGGATATTTTGTTTGTTTCCATTTTTTAAATATTATGAACGCTGTGCACTTTTGTGTACAAGTTCAAGTGTGGATGTGTTTTGTTTCCATTTTTTTTTTACTATGAAGTTTATTGTGGGTAACTTATAAACAGGCAGGAAAGACAGTGCAAACAACGGTCCACAGACAATTACAGCTGCACTTTGCTCTGCCAAAAGGGATCTGCTGCTGCTGCTGCTGCTGCTGCTAAGTCGCTTCAGTCATGTCTGACTCTGTGCGACCCCATAGACGGCAGCCCACCAGGCTCCCTCGTCTCTGGGATTTTCCAGGCAAGAGTACTAGAGTGGGGTGTCATTGCCTTCTGGAACTTAAAGGGGTCAAAGCTAAAAGTAGAATCTGACTACCAAGTTAGAATCAAGTCTACACTGAAGGAACTGGCTGTTTTTCCTCCCCTGGGGGTCTCATGACCACTAACCTTCTGTGTCAACAAAATACATTCTTCCAGTTTTCTTATCAGATGAAGACAAAGTAAAAACTGAAGGGGAACTTATCCAGCTGGGGCACATTCTTTGTTGAGAGGCTAAAGTGCAGCATGCAGAAAGATGAGGGTGTAGGGTTGGTGACCTGAAGATGGGGGAGAGGGGTAAAACGGAATCAGTGAGGTCCAGCCACACATCCTCACAAATAATCCCGTGGAGCCGAAGACTAGGTTTCAGATAAAATAATAAAGAGCAGGATGTGAATGAAAGTGTCTGAAGTCACGCGCTGTTTAGTGATGAACCTGCGATGGGAGTGCTGGCCATTCCGCCCCAGCGCCTGTGCTCTTGACCACAGCACTGTGCTATCGTGTTGAGACCCACTGACAGGCATCATGCTGAACTTAAGTTGCGAAAAGTGAATGTGTCTTTTATTCTCTTGGGTGTATACCCAGAAGTGGAATTGCTGAGTCATATAGTAACTCTAACTTTCTGAGTAACTGCCAACAGTTCCTTACATGATTTTAGTATCAGTCAGGTTGTTCCATTGCAACAGAGAGGATTTCCCCCAGTTTTGCTTGTATTGAATAAATCTGGCTGCTTCAGACTTATATTAAAATGTTCCAGATGACTCTGGTGTCTTTTGAGTTATCCCCTTTGTTATCCACTGTTATCCCCAAAGTTATCCACTTTGTTATCCCCTGTCAAGTGACCGGTCCATAAAGAGGACTGATAAATTAAGCTCCTGGTTATCATTCTAAAATATCTGGAACTTAAGAATCAATTCCTTTAGATTTTCTTCTTCTCAGACTAATTAAGCTCCTGGTTATCATTCTAAAATATCTGGAACTTAAGAATCAATTCCTTTAGATCTTCTTCTTCTCAGACTTTATCCTCTAGACACTCAGACATTTTGTCCCTTGTCTCTAGCTGTTGGAGGGCATCTAGTGTGAGCCTCTGGAGTCGAGGTTCCACCTTCCTCCCAGCTTAACAGTTTACCCGTGTTTGGAATCCTCCGTCACTGTGCTATACCCATGGACCACAACTTCTTACATAAGCTCTTGATTCCACTCCAAGTTTACTCTTTTCTCTTCTTAATAGGTCCCTGCTGTACTAGAGCTCAGTTACACCATTAAAGTCTACAGCTGCTGTTGGTCATGATCCCCAACTTCTTCTTCTCAGACTTCATCCTCTAGACACTCAGACATTTTGTCCCTTGTCTCTAGCTGTTGGAGGGCATCTAGTGTGAGCCTCTGGAGTCGAGGTTCCACCTTCCTCCCAGCTTAACAGTTTACCCGTGTTTGGAATCCTCCGTCACTGTGCTATACCCATGGACCACAACTTCTTACATAAGCTCTTGATTCCACTCCAAGTTTACTCTTTTCTCTTCTTCATAGGTCCCTGCTGTACTAGAGCTCAGTTACACCATTAAAGTCTACAGCTGCTGTTGGTCATGATCCCCATGAACACATCCTAATCGCTCAGGGAAGCACCTAGGATTCCCTACTTATCACTCATGAAAGAATGGAAAAACTACCGTACAGGGCTCTGTCCCTCATGTCTTTCACATAGAGATCATATTGGGTGCCAGTGTAGTTGAGAATGGCTCTGGTCTGCACCAGGTTCATCCCGTCAATTTCAACCATTGGCACTTGCTGAAACACTAAACTCTCATCTTTTGAAAGGAGAAAAGAAGAGAGAAATATTGGATGAATTACACCCTTTTAGGATGAAAAAAAATGTTGACATAACTGAAGATATAAAAAGAAATACTAAAATGACCTGGTATAATTAAGCAGCATGGCATTTTGTTTTTGGCTCCCCATAGTCCTTTTCCTGCTCAATCTTTTATTTTTTTAACCCATTATTTCATTTATCTTTTTACTTGCCATTCAGATTCTGAGTCTATTTGTCTTTAGGGATATTTTAGAAAGAAGTTGAAAGAGGCTGCAATAGGGCCACCATCCAGTTGCCAATTTGAATGAGAAGTTCTAAATAAGTTTCACATCATATAAGGCAGATTTTGAGATTTCTATGTGCAGGTCCCTTTTCCTGCTCACTGAGTCTGCAATATTGCTAGACTTGCCAAACTTGCCAAAAAAAAGAGTTCATGGCAATTTCTGGGCCTCATTTTCCCCTCTTCTCTCTGATGCATGTGTTTTCCTAACCTTTGGTGGGAGGCTGTGTGGCATCCTGAACTGATACGGTCACTCATGGTGCAGAAAAGCAGAGAGAGACCAGCAAGGGCATTCACAGGGCACTGGGGCTAGTTCCTTTAGCAAATACTAGAGTTCCAGCCCTTCCTAGTCCCAAGTGAGCTGCAAGACCTTCTCAAGGAGCCCCACCCTTACCTTTAACCACATTTCTTCCTCTCTGACCCCATTCCTACCTTGCACACACAAGGCCTTGTTGGTATTCAAACCTCAATTTATGGCTGCTACTACGTCCTCCCATTAGAAGAATTCAGTTTCTTACCATGTCTTAACTTATCCAAATCTTCTGAACTTTCTATAAGTTTCTCTTCAAACTGGAAAACAGAAACAGTCAACGAGTTTTTATGTCATTCTATAGCATTGCTGAACTTGCATGGCCTCTGTCTGCTGCCCACTGTGGAGACTGTAGGATTTCCAAGTTCAGCAGGGTGCACAGAGGACAGAGATCAAGGCCATTTGGAGATTTAGATTAGAGCCACCGAGATAAGAGCGTAGGTTGCAGCAAGTAACTGCTTATTAGGCAGGTTAATTCACCTCTACCCTGTCCCCACCTCTGTCAGTGATTAGGTAATGATTTGGGGGGAGGGGAAAGTCACTGGAGGGAAGGGACTGGGAAATTCTTCTAGTTATGGAGTTTTAACTAGTCTCTGGAAAGCCTTTCTCTCTCTATGAAATCAGGACAGGAATTTGGGGTGTCCCCCAGCATGGGGTTTCCATGGGGTCACTGACTCCCAAGATGCTGCCACCAGGGACCTCTACTGTATCTTACTTCCCTCCATTCAATTTTTTATTTTAAAAAAGGGTCTTGATGATGAAAAGTTTGAGAATTGGGAGGTTTCTAACTGGGGCTTCCTTGGTAGCTCAGACAGTAAAGAATTTGCCTGCAATGCAGGAGGCCTGGGTTCAATCCCTGGGTCAGAAAGACTCCCAGGAGAAGGAAATGGTAACTCACTCCAGTATTCTTGCCTGGAGAATTCCATGGACAGAGGAGCCTGGTGGGGTACAGTCCATGGGGTCGCAAAGAGTCGGACACAACTGAGTGACTAACACTTTCACTTTTACTTTCAACTGACTCACTGAAAAAGTTTATTGTGGATCTACATGATTCCACAGGGTTAGACCATACAGATAGGGAGGCGTGTGGGCAACAATTAGCAAAGTGCCTAGTTCAAGACAACATGATGGGTGGTGGGTGGTCACTGTGGGAAGGTGTCAGAGGAAGGATGGGACTTGGTGGGCTGTTGCTTATGAGGCTGAGAGAGATGAATGGGGTTGTGAGGATCAGCCTCTGGGCCCAAAGATCCCAGAAGTCCTGACCAGTGGCCTCTGGTCAGCCTTGCCCCACACCCTCCTCCTTCGGGCTGGACAAGAGAAGGCCTGGATGCTCTCAGCGTCTCGTCCTCTTCACTCTCCTGTGCTGAACTCATCCTTCCCAGGGACTCTGAACACATCCTTGAACCCCAAGGCTGGACCATAGCAAAAGCTATTGGTTGTTGATTTATAGGAAATAAACAACCTAGAATGGTTCAGTTTGTTTTTCTGTGTACTTGTTTCTTCACACACTTGAGAACAGACCAAGCTAATGTCCGGCAATCAAGAAAGTGTAATCTGAGGTTCCTTTGTAATCTGAGGCCAATACTTGGCCAGCTGATGCAAAGAACCGACTCACTGGAAAAGACCCTCATGCTGGGAAGGATCGAAGGCAGGAGGAGAAGGGGATGACAGAGGATGAGACGGCTGGATGGCATCACTGACTGCATGGACATGAATTTGAGTAAGCTCTGGGAGTTGGTGATGGATGGACAGGAAAGCCTGGAGTGCTGCAGTCCATGGGGTCGCAAAGAGTCAGACATGACTGAGCAACTGAACTGAGCTGAATCTGAGGCTCAGGTAAATATGTTGGGAGGCTAAGGGAGCACAATAGAGGTTCGTTTGCAGGATCACACTTCACCTCAGACCCTCCTTTACTGCTTGCTCTCCCCTAAGGAATCAAATCTCCTGAGTTTCTCCATGATTCTGAGGTAGGTGATTGATGGGACTCTGGGCTGAGCTGCTGGTGTTTGTTAAGTGGAATAAAGCTCATGCCTTGTTTTCACTCAAACATCAAGGACAGAGTCCTTGAAGCTGAGCTCTGCTGGAATAAAGAGATAAAGTGGCCACTCCTGAGGTCAAGGAAGACTTCCCTGTCTGCACATCCCCAGGAAATCTCCTTGGGGTCAAAAATGGAGGGGGTGCCTCCCCATAATGAGTATGGACATGTACCCACAGGCATCTGCAGTGGGATTCATCTTAGCCAAAAGGTGCATGCATCCCAGGGAGGGTCCTAGGACCAGACAGATATGGAAAAAAAAACAAACAAACAAGCTAATTGGCCAAAGGTAAACAAAGATCTGGAAGAATTGTCTTATATAAGTGATTTAATTCACTCCTTTACTACGCTTCTCTTGATTAGAGAGGACACCTATACATTTTCTCTCTAGGTGTGTATTTCTGCCTTGCTTCTGTCTTAAATAAACAGACAGAGCTCTCCTATATGCTGTGCTCCCATAAACCTTGCACCTGTTTTTACAGTTTTCACCTCCTTGACACATTCTTGCTTTCAAACGGGGAAAAGAGCCGGGGCTACTTTGCTTTTAGCCTCTAGCCCCTGGTGGTCGAGTGATAAGTATTCCTGGCTGAGTTCCTGGGCAGGGAACTAAGATCTCTCTTCAGTACGGCAGTCTCTCCGAGATCATTTGGTAAGAACCCCGGGAATTCAAGGTGAACTGCTGCTGCTGCTGCTAAGTCGCTTCAGTCTTGTCCGACTCTGTGCGATCCCATAGACGGCAGCCCACCAGGCTCCCCCGTCCCTGGGATTCTCCAGGCAAGAACACTGGAGTGGGTTGCAAGGTGAACTGCAGATCTTGCTAAAACTATTGGCTGGAGACTCCTGACTTTCACTCTCTCTTCCACGGTGCTGGGATTTTCTTTCCTGCCTTAGTTGCACAGCAAGGTTTCTTTTTTACCTAATTCTTTAAGATCCTCTTGGGGAAAGACTAACTGAAGTCTTGCTGCTGCCAAGCCCATATTTGATGGCTGTGGCACTTTCCACTCTAGCCAACTCCAGTTCCTCCAGGAGTCCCCTTCACTCCAGGCCTTGGCAGCCCACAGGCTGGGACAGACTACTTACTGAGCAGGCCAGTTCCAATCAGCCTACATCCTGGGCAGTATCTGTCATCTATAAAGCTTAAGGGAAAACCTGCAACCACTATGTGCTGGTCCACATGTCCTTTCCAGGTATGAAAGGAGGACACCTTGCTTAAGGTGCCAAGGATAACTGGAGACTGCTGGTTAAAAATCAGTGGGAGCTAGAGAATGCCCCAAACCCTGTCAAGGAATAAGGCCAAAGTAAATTCAAGGGACGCTCTGAATCCCCTTCAGGTGTCTCCTAAATGTATAGAGGATGGTGCATTATGTAGCTAGAAGCTGTCTCTGTTCTGGGTTGCAGGTTATTCAATATAGGAGGATCCCTTTCTAAGCCAGAAGAAACACCTCTGGAGTGTATCCTTAAGAACTAGCAAGTTTTTACTGAAACAGTGCCTGGCCTTTATGTAAATTGCAGGATGAGGAAAATGGCCTGAAAATGAATCTCTTACAATTAGATTTTTATCGACACAAGATGAGATAACGGACTATTTCCTTATGTCCAAGTTTTCAAAGCCTTTTATCATAATTCTGCTCTATGTGGCTACTATAATGAGAAAAAACTCTCCTAACATTCTAAACAATCTCCTTCTAACTTCTCCCAGCTCTCATTGGGGGAGAACCAAGCTTCTCCCACTCCTACATGTTCCCTTATTTCTCCAGATATTTCTGATCAAACTAAGACCCCTATGTCCTCAGAAGAATAAACCTTTCTGGAACAACATTTTTCAGCCAGTCTGCCCCTATTATTAAGATCAATTTGACACTATTTGGCCTACATTTTAGCTATGAAACTATGACTACCAAAAAAAAAAAAGAAAGATGATTTTTCTTGACAGTATGACCACAAAATTTGTTAAAACAAGAGTTTTTTTTAAAATTGCAAAACTAGCTCTTATGTGCAATTAGAAAAAGCTAATTTGCTGAAGTACTTTTTTTTTTCTTCCAAAATTCTGACCCTGAGAGAACAAAAATATGCCTAGGCAAAAGCTATATCAACTCTTACCATGTCCTTGAGATATAAACACAGACCACTTTGCCTGAGACTTTGGCCTTGGGTTAAGTAGAACTTCAAGCCAAAGGGGAAAAAAAAAAAAAAGGAGGGAAAGAGATATTTTAAATCTCAAGTAGAAAACTGTGGAATCTCTGTCTGTCTGGATTTATGAATGTCAGGTAAATGAAAAAAAAAGACTGTCTCCTGATGTATACAGGAATCTCAAACTATTTTGAAAACCTCTAGAAGAGAGAATACAACTGGGCAAATCTGATAGCAGGCCTTGGGCACGGCTTTCTTGGCCTTGAGAGCCTTTTGGGAATTTAGTCTGAGACTCTTTCTAAGGAGTTACACCCAGAGTCAGCATTAAATACTTTACACAGTCAAAGAGCCAAACATTTTATTTTTTAAAATCTATTATTATTATTTTCAATGGTTATCTTTAATTTAAAATTGTATTTATTTAACTTTTGGTTGTGCTGGATCTTCGTGGTTGCACAGGGGCTTTCTTTAATTGCAGCAAGTAGGGGCTGCTTTTTGTGGGGTTATGCAGACTTTTCATTGCAGGGTCTTCTCACGTTGTGGAGCACAGGCTTTATGGCGCATGGGCTTTAGTAGCTGAGGCACACAGGCTCAGCAGTTGTGGTACACAAGCTTAGTTGCTCCATGGCATGTGAGACCTTTCTGGACCAGGAATTGAACCCATGTCCTCTGCATTAGCAGGCAGATTCTTATTCCACCAGGGAAGCCCTGGCTATCTTTACTTTTAATATTTTATTTATTATTTTAATATTTATTTATTTTATTTGTGTGTTTGGCTGTGCCAGGTCTAATTTGCAGCATATGGGATCTTTAGCTGCAGCACTGGACCCTCAGGGAAGTCACCAAATTTATCTTAAAAGCAAATTCATCTTGGCTGTGTTTGGTAAAAATGAGGGTAATTTTAGAAAAAAAATCATTTCACTAAATATGAAATCCTTAAGTCATGTCTGATTCTGCGACACTGTGGACTGTAGCATCAGGGTCTTTTCCAAGGAATAACAGGTGGCGCTAGTGGTAAAGAACCTGCCTGCCAGTGCAAGAGACAGAAGAGATGCTGGTTTGATCCCTGGGTCAGGAAGATCCCTGGAGGAGGGCCTGGCAACACATTCCAGTATTTTTGCCTGGAGAATCCCTTGGACAGAGGAGCCTGGTGGGCATAGTCCATAGGGTTTCAAAGAGTCGTACATGACTGAAACGACTTAGCATCCATGCATGGCCTCTAGAGTTATCACTGAGGAAAACACTTGTTCAGCTCTGTGAGACCCTATGGGCTGCAGCACACCAGGCTTCTCTGTCCTTCACTGTATCCCGGAGTTTGCTCAGTCTCATGCCCATTGAGTCGATGATGCCCTCCAGCCATCTCATCATCTATCGCCCACTTCTCTCCTCACCTTGGCAGGCAGTTTGTTTCCCACTAGCACCATCAACAGTCCTGCATTTGCTCCTGGGAATGTGGTGTTCTGACACTATAAAATGCCTGGGGGTGCTCATGGATGCGCCCATCGCTCTCTTAATCACCCACTTACTTGGCTGCATCCTCACTAGAGTGCAGGCTCCCTGAGGGCAAGGACTGTGTCTGTCTCATTCATTTCTGTATTCCCAGAACTTAGTACAGAGCCTGGCACAAAAGTGAAAGTGCAAGTGACTCAGTCATGTCTGACTCTTTGCGACCCCATAGACTATACATTAGTCCATGGAGTTCTCCAGGCCAGAATACTGGAGTGGGTAGCCCTTTCTCCAGGGGATCTTTCCAACCCAGGGATCCAATCAAGGTCTCCCACACTGCAGGTGGATTCTTTACCAACTGAGCCACCAGGGAAGCCCTAAAGTGCTCCCACCCAAAATTATTGCTGAGTGAATATATTAAATCTTATCAAGTGGTTTGTCACAGTTGGCTCATTCCCATATTTGTGATTATATCTTAACCTTAGTTTCATTTATTTTTCTAATATTACATACGGTTTTTCCTTTATTGTGGGAATTTCTAGCATGTATAAAAATTTTAAAAATGTACAGTTTTTCTCATACCCTTCAACAGCATCGATAATTATCAACTCAAGCCAGTCCTGTGTCATCTATATGCCCATCCACATTCCCCTTTATGTAAAAATGGAGCAGATTCTAGGTATCCTATCATGTCACCTTGTATACTTCATGCATATTTCTAAACCAAAAGAACTATTTTGAACATAAACATAATAATAAACCTAAAAATTACACATATTAACAATTCTTTAATAAGATATTCAATCAGCAATTAAGTTTCTACTTGAATGTGTCGTAACAATATTTATGGTTTGTTGAAATGAAATCCAAATAAGTTTCACACAGTTGGATTAGTTGATGTGTCTTTTGTTTCCTTTCCGAAAAAAAAAAAAAGTTTCTATACTCTTCCACGGGCAGGATTATTTACATTTTCATTTGGTCAGATCAGTCCATCTCTTTCTTAATCTGCAGCTATTTTTATGCAATGCAAAATCATACTCAGCTCCTTTAATGAGGAGGTCTGGCTCATGTGAGAAAGTGCTTTGATAGTCATCAGCGATCCAAGTTAAGAGGACCTACCTCCACTCCAGCTGTAGCCAGGAGCCACCGGATGGCCTCCATCCTGCCTCGGGCATCGAAATAGTGAAGCTTGGGCTTCCCTGCCATGATAGCAGTTCCTCACTTCCCATGAACCTGGATGAATCAGACCACAGAGGCAAACTTGCGCTTTACAATGTCCTGTCCATTTGAACAGAAGGGATAGCGTCTGCCTTTTTCATGGGGGCATTGGAACAGTCCCGTGCGGTTCTTCCTTGGTCTAAATTCTCACCTATCAATGGGTGTCACTGTGAAGTGGCACCAAACCAAGTCTCAGATTGAATCTGTCCCCTCTCAGAGGATTTAAATAGAGCAGGAGCTTAATCTTGCTCAGCTGTCACCTGGGGCTGGTGAGGGGACTTGAAACCAGGAAACCACTGACAGAGAGGAGCAGGGAGCCGGGTCGGTCCTTGACTGGCAGGTGGTCTTGTTCAGAAGCATTAACCATGTCTGAATCCTCCCTGACTGTCCCTAAACCTTCTAAATTCTCTCCACAGAAGACAAAACTCATTCCTTTTTTTCTTATTGGAATTCTATATGTTTTTCACTGCTGGATGAATTTTATTTTACGATCCAGAGAAAGAGATGTTAGTGCCTTACCTTTATAGTACACAGGAAAGGAACCCGCATACGTTCAGTGTCTACCACATAGTGGGCATTTTCTCACTTTTATCCTCATTTCACCTTCACGAAAATTACTTGAGGTACATTCTGACTAGTCTAAAGTAAGCGGTGAGCCCATTCGATTGTACCTTGTTTTTTAAGCTGTTTTAAAAAGTCAGGACACATTTGCTTTGCAATGTTGTGTTGGTTTCTGCTGTACAACATCTTGAGTCAGCTATATACATGCACGTCTATCCTCTCTCTCTCGAGCTCCCCTCCCACTCCACCCGCATCCCACCCCCTAGGTCGTCAAAGACACCAGGCGGACTTCCCTGTGCTAGACAGCATCCCACCAGCTGTCTGCTTTACACATGCTAGTGTACGTGTGCCAGCGCTTCTCTCTAAACTTGGCCCACCACCCCTTCCCCTCCTGTGTCCACAAGTCTGTCTCTACATCTGTATCTCTATTCCTGCCCTGCAAATAGGTTCATCGGTACCATGAATCTATATATAGATATAGATATAGATAGATGTATGAATGAATCTATATATATATATCCATTATATTCTAGATTCCATATATATTTCTAGATTCCATATATATTCATTACCATATATTTGTTTTTCTCCTTCTAACTTACTTCACTCTGTATAAAAGACTACAAAGGACCCAATTCCATTTCTTTTTATGGCTGAGTAATATCCCATTGTACATATATGTACCACATCGTCTTTATCCATTCATCCATCAACAAATGTTTCAGTTCAGTTCAGTTTGTCGCTCAGTCATGTCTGACTCTTTGCAACCCCATGAACTGCAGCACGCCCCACCTCCCTGTCCATCACCAACTCCTGGAGTTTACCCAAATCTGTGTCCATAGAGTCGGTGATGCCATCCAACCATCTCATCCTCTGTAGTCCCCTTCTCCTCCTGCCCTCAATCTTTCCCAGCATCAGGGTCTTTTCAAATGAGTCAGCTCTTCGCATCAGGTGGCCAAAGTATTGGAGTTGCAGCCTCAACATCAGTCCTTCCAATGAACACCCAAGACTGATCTCCTTTAGGATGGACTGGTTGGATCTCCTTGCAGTCCAAGGGACTCTCAAGAGTCTTCCGCAACACCACAGTTCAAAAGCATCAATTCTTCAGTGCTCAGCTTTCATTATAGTCCAGCTCTCATATCCATACATGACCACTGGAAAAACCATAGCCTTGACTAGATGGACCTTTGTTGGCAAAGTAATGTCTCTGCTTTTGAACATGCTATCTAGGTTGGTCATAACTTTCCTTCCAAGGAGTAAACATCTTTTAATTTCATGGCTGCAGTCACCATCTGCAGTGATTTTGGAGACCAGAAAAATAAAGTCAGCCGCTGTTTCTACTGTTTCCTCATCTATTTGCCATGAAGTGATGGGACCAGATGCCATGATCTTATTTTCTAAATGTTGAGCTTTAAGCCAACGTTTTCACTCTCCTCTTTCACTTTCATCAAGAGCTTAGGTGGCTTCCAAGTCCTGTCTATTGTAAATAGTGCTGCAGTGAACATGGGGGTGCATGAGCCTTTTGAAATTATGGTTTCCTCAGGGCATACACCTACCAATGGTATTGCTGAGTCACATGGTAGTTTTAATTTTAGTTTTTTAAGGAAACTCGATTCTGTTCTCTATAGTGGTTGTATGAAGGCACTTTTTTTTGATGTCAATGTCTTGGGATTTTGTTTTACCAGTGTGTGCCAATGATGGATTGTGGCCCACTGTGGATTGTGAAATTAACACAGCAGGTTCTGACTAGTGTTTTTCAACTGCAATATAATAGTAAATACAAGGGTGTATCATGTACAGTGACAGTAAGCACTTTTTGCTAAAACTTTCATTTGAATTACAAAACCATGTACAGCTCCCCTTATCCTTGTTCTTGAAATAAAATGCTGTCTCAAGTGTTAACCACTGGGAAATGTGAAGATGTGAGAACAAAGAATAGCTGTTGAGCTGGGGAATTGGTAACAATTTAGACTATAAATCTGCTACAGAACAGAATCACCCAACTCAACAGTTCCCTGAAAGATATAAAGGCCTGACACATATTCCTAAATTGGTTTTATAAGAAGCAGATCTCCTCCGGATGAAAATTGCTGTCCACAGGAATATAGACCCTAGACTGGTTGAAACCAGAAGATTGATGATGCTTGAAACTTCACCTTGATGCCAACCAATCTGAGAATTATCCATGAGCTGATCACAACCTGCTCCCTGAACACTATAAATCTCCTCGCTACCCCATCCAGGGTGGGTCACAGTCCTGAGGGCATTAGCCATAAAATCTACTCTTTTCTACTTCCTCCAAAATTCTGTCTCTGCATTGGCACCAGTGAACAGAGGCTGAATTTTGGCAACAGATACATTTGTCGTGTGAGTGTCTGTAACAGCGAAGCCAAACCTGCCTCGGCACTGGATCTATTCCTTTAGCTCTAACCTTTGTGCCCTGTAGCGTTTGCTTAGTCACGCTGGCTCTGCACTTTTTGTAAAAGAATGCTACCTATAGCCTGAAATACATAGGATAGCCCATTTTCAATGGATCTATTCCTTTAGTTCTAACCTTTGTGCTCTGTAGCCTTTGCTTAGTCACGCTGGCTCTGCACTTTTGTAAAAGACTGCTACCTATAGTCTGAAATACATAGGATAGCCCATTTTCAAAGTCTTTTCCTTCATATAAAGATAAAAGTCTTTTCCTCCATGTAAGGATAAAACAATTGCAAAACAAAGAATAACATTTGCCTTGTTGGAGGTTTATAGAAACATTATGATCAGACCTATGTGGATGGTTGGAAGAACAAAGAATTCACATCCTGTGTCGTTATGAGTCTGGCTGGCAACAAGAAATTTGCAACCACCAGCCACGCCACCCTCCCCTTTTACTATAAGGTTAGATGGATCTTCGGGACTCTAGTCCACCATCTTTTCAGTCTTCTGGCTCTCCCAATAAAATCCCAGGCCTTGCCTCAACACCTCATTTCTCTGTTTAATGGATGGCTGTGTGGCGAGCAGTATGAACCGGGACTCAGTAATGTGTCAGTATGTGATGCTGTGGTCTGGGTTGTAAAATGTAAGAGACACTTGTGACTGGGACCAGCTGAAGAAGTCTGGTAGATGCTGCTCTAGTCTAAGGTGTCTGCACTAGTGACATCTGGGGCTAGATCCTTCTTTGTTGTCCTGTCATGTGACCATGGGAGGATGATTACTTAGCGTCATCCCCAGGAGCTGCCAGTAGCACAGGGCTCCTGTCTCCCATATGGCTGGGTGAGTTCAGCAGTGGTCTTGGGAAAGTTCTATCAATGATGACAGTACAGAAGCACAGGGGTCATTAAAAAGCAAGGATTCGATTGCTTAGACTTAGGGAGGGACAATTTCAGTCCTCTTTTTAGTCAACAGACCTCTGGCCAAAAAAGAAAAAAATTTTTTTTCAATTCTTGTAAGATTCTGTGGTTGTTGAATCTTTAGCAGAGAAGTCCTTGCACAGTAGTTATGTTTCCAAAAGGCGTGTGAAACTGGTACCCTGTAACTTACAAGGCCCATAAGGTAGAAACAAAATGATATGCCAAGAATACCAGCTTACTTAGCAGAGTAACTACAGAGATGGAGACAACTTGATGACAGCCTCTCCAGCTGAGCACTGCCCGCTCACACCGATGGACTAGGATGACTGACAGTCAACTTTAGAAGGCACATGCTGAAAATATACCATGCTTGCACAGAGAACTCTTAAAACTTACATTGAAACTTACACTTTCTGTACACTAACCATTTCTGAGCGCTCCCCCTGTCCACTTGCTTCTTACTCCTAAGATAAATATGCCACTCAAAAGGGATCAGGAAGACGATCTTAGCATTGCTTCCTGTCTTCTTGTTTAGCTGCCCTACTATAAAGCCTTTTTTGTTGTTGTTGCAAAAGACCATTGCCCCAGTATTTGGTCTTTCTCTTGGGACAAGGAGCTCACTTGCTTGGCTACAAAACTTGAGTTTTCTGTCAAAATAGTTTAAACATTCCAGAAGACCTTTATTTGTTTGTGTACGTATTTTCTTCATGGACACCTTGTTTTTGGCTGACACATGGGGTATTTCTTCTTTTTAACAAATTTCCTTCAAGCTTCCTCCCCTAAGGCCCCTCCTGCAGTTTCAGGTATCAAGAGAGAATGGCTTGTGGGAAACAAGATAGGAGCCTGATGTGGAATCTGCTTTTAAAGGGTTTAAATTTAGTCAGAAAAACAGTTTGTCAACAACCTACCATGCACAAAGAGCCCAACGGTGACTTCGTTTTAATTGGTTCTGAGCCAAGGATGATGATTCTAGAAGTCAAGCAAGTCAGAGCAAGGGGAGTGGCTGAAGGCTGAGAAAGCACAGGCTGCTGTGTCCTGCCTGGGTCGGCTCCACCTTCACAGTAGCATCCTCCAGTCTGTGACTTTTCATCCCTCCCTACCCTACACTAGGGGTGCTCCTCATTTTTGTCTAAAACCTATTCACAGACATTACAAGCGCTTGTTCTTCATTTCTATTTCCAAATCTTCTCCCATGACCTTATTTCAAATTTTTTTCCCTGTGAATTCTCTTTTGCCCTGGAAGCTCCAACCTCACTGTGATTTTGCAGGGTCTTTGAGATTCTGAGGCTTCTGTGTATGAGACATTTGTTTTATTCTTTTTAAGTTGGCATTTCTGCTGACTCCCATTATGCTGCAATCCTACCTACTGGGGGCCTTCCCTGGTGGCTCAGATGGTAAAGCGTCTGCCTACAGTGTGGGAGACCCGGGTTCGATTCCTGGGTCAGAAAAATCTCCTACAGAAGGAAATGGCAGCCCACTCCAGTACTCTTGCCTGGAAAAGTCCATAGGCAGAAGAACCTGGCAGCTATAGTCCATGGGGTCACAAAGAGTCGGACATGACTGAGCGATTTCACTGTCACCTAGTGACCTCATGTACATTTTAGAAACCAGCTCTGTGCTCCCCTGATGTATCTAGCTCTCCCCTCAAGACTTTTCGAGTTATAGAGCTAGAAGTCAGCTAGCCACTCCTCCAAGTGTGTAATTAATACACTGTACCCCAGAGAGAGCATGTGTTGGACAGCTATCTAGTTAGTGATGAAGTCTGGATTAGATCTTAGTCCTCCTGACAGACTAGTTTCTTCCTATTGTATCTAATTTGTTATTGAATTTTCACAGCCTGCAGAAATTACAGTTTCTGTGCCCCCACTAACCTGTGAGCTCTCAGGAAGTAGTGACATCATCATAGTTTTTAACATAAGACATTGCTCAAAATTCAACACACCTTCTGTGTAACGCGGCATGATTAGACAGCCCAAGAGCCACACACGTGTTCTTTATTTTTTTTTTCAGCATTTGTTTTAATTTATTTTTTTACTGAGGGATAATTGCTTTATATAGAATTTTGTTGTTTTCTGTCAAACCTCAACATGAACACACGTGCTCTTTAGCATTTCCCTTAGAGGACTTGCAGTTTCGCAATTCCGTAGTTTAGAACAATTAAATAATAACCTGGGATCATAATCATAAAGTAATCAATCCTGCTTATAAAACCCAACATTGTGCTGTTTAAACACAACTATCAAAACACTAGAACTCTCCCACAAACTGAAAGTCTAATGACTGTGCAAAAAAATTGGGCAAGTGCTTTGGCAGGGTAGCCCAGGAGAATATTTAAGTTGGAAAGTAGACAGAATTTGCAAATTATCTGTTGGGCTGGAAACAGGGCAGCTCAAGAGAAGGGCATTATTTTCTTGACTTGCCTAAAAAATAAATCCACATGCACTTGCCTTACTACCCAAATAGCCTTATGCGTTTAGATTCACTTGCCATTTTGAATCTTTTCTTTGTAAGAAACCGTGCCCAGGCTTTGGTCTCTACAATACTGACAGGAAGAAGGAGGTGAAAGTGAAGGAGAAGAAGGGAGCAAGCACAGCAAGCTACTCTGTGCTCAGTCACAAAGTAACTTATACAAAACAACAAGTTCACAGTGGTGAAATCTGCTTTGGAGGTGCAAATTCAGATTCTGACCCACCACCATTGATGACTGACTTCCCAGCAAGAGCTGCCAGTTCAAGTGACACGCAACCAATCACATATATTTTCTCTTTATCGCTCAAGTGGGATTCCCCAAATGTGTGACTCTGCCAAATTCCAGTCCAGCGTAATTGTGTGATTTCCATTTGAATCACACTGATACACCATCTAGTCCAGAGAAGGCAAGTCTAACATAAGCTCACATATCCCTCCCAGCACTGACATGGTTGCACTTTCAAATTGCTCTTAGTAACACTCTTATTTTCCCCAAACCATCAAATTCTCTGCCCTCACTTTCTAAATTCTTGATTATTCTTTTCCTCTAAAGACACATTCTTGAGGAGCTAGTAAACAACACTTGAATCATCTCCTGAGCACACCAAGAAAAGGCAATAACACCAGGTACCCACATAAAATAACACGTTGAAAAATATTTTTCTCCTGAAACAGACATGAGAAACTATATGAAGATGATAAGGTCAGTACCAACCTAATAAAAGTCCTGCTGCCTCTCTGCTCAGTTCCTCAATGCCAGTCCTTGGATGTATGCTAGATGCTTTAATAATTTAACAACCAGCCCCCGCTTCGGCAGGGTGGGTGGGTCCAATAGCCAATAGTCCCACACAGTTGACCAGCCTGGCAGACCATTCCATAAATGCTACAAAGAAAATAATAAATTAGCAATGTTCCATTTCAAGGTGATCCATAAATGCACACACAGAGACTCTAGATTTATTTGGCTGCCCAGCAGACCGGTGGGGACCATGCTGTGATGACATGGGATGCCAAGTTTATGGCAGATGGAAGAATCTTGGAGGGAGAGGGACAGTGTACATAAGAGGGTGGTGGCAGAAATGAGGATTTGGTCAAAAGATAAAGACAGAACAATCTAACTGGTAAAAAGAACTACATGAGGAATGGTATTACAACCTCAATTGTATACACCCCCAAATAACCTTCCCAGCTTGCCCTCACTCTGGGTGGGAGGGCTCACTGTATCACCTGGGTCATTTTCAGACCGCTCTCTTTTCGACTGCACCTTAGCTTTTCTCTCTAGCCCCAGGGCCTTTGCATATACAGTTTCTTCTGCTTGGAACAGCCAATTCCCGTGTGTCCTCTAGCATATTAATTTTTTTGTTTGTTTTTGAAGTTTTTTTAAACATGCCACTATAATTGATTTACAATGTCATATTAGTTTCAGGTGTACAGCATAGTGGTTCTATATTTTTATAGGTTGTATCCCGTTTAAAGTAACTATTATCATATCATAATTTCAACCTTATGTGTTTAATATCTGCTTTCCCCCTGTGAACTGTGAACTCCTTGAGGACAAGACTGCCAAGGGCTCACAGTTGACTACAGTGCCTGGCACATGAAAGGGAGTTCATCAATATACGTAAAATATGTCTTTTTCTTTTTGTGGCCTTGCCTCGCAGCTTATGGAATTTTAGTTCTTTGAACAGGGATTAAACCTGGGCCCTTAGCAGTGAGAGCATGGAATCCTAACTACTAGAGCACCAGGAAATTCCCATAATTTATCTTTTCCTAAGGGAAAAATTCTAACATATATAAATGTAGAAAAGAGTTATAAGGAGCCTTGACATACCCATCACCTTGCTTCAACAATTGTTAGCAATAGTTTGATGCAAACTGCAGGTTTCATTTTTATTTACTCAATATATGATTTAATATGTATCTTTTAAGCTTTGAGGAAATTACTTACATTACAGAAAAATTGCAGAAGTGGTACAGAGTTTCCAAATACCCTTTACCCAGTCTCCTCTGACATTAAATCTCACATGACGACATGACTGTTCATGGCGTAGCCCAGGGAGTGCAGCAGGGCCATGCCCATACCAGGAACGCACAGAGAGCAGGGAGGCCAGTGGCTTTCAGATTATTAGAGACTTACTGGGCTCTGGGAGAGCCCCAGAGGGAAACCCAGCTCTCCCTGGGTAGCACTAAGGTGAGGAGCTAAGTGCCATCAGGTGGGAAAGGAAAGGAGCGAAGGTGAACTGGAGCACGGATCTGCGTCATTCATGATATAAAACAGGTTCGTGTCACCTCCTATCCCCAGAACCAGCCCCAAGGCAAGCAACTTGTGGAGCCCAATACCAAGGTCACAGGGGTAAAGCCTTGTGCCAAGGCTACAGATATGGAGAAAGGGAGTTCATCAATATACGTAAAATATGTCTTTTTCTTTTTGTGGCCTTGCCTCGCAGCTTATGGAATTTTAGTTCTTTGAACAGGGATTAAACCTGGGCCCTTAGCAGTGAGAGCATGGAATCCTAACTACTAGAGCACCAGGAAATTCCCATAATTTATCTTTTCCTAAGGGAAAAATTCTAACATATATAAATGTAGAAAAGAGTTATAAGGAGCCTTGACATACCCATCACCTTGCTTCAACAATTGTTAGCAATAGTTTGATGCAAACTGCAGGTTTCATTTTTATTTACTCAATATATGATTTAATATGTATCTTTTAAGCTTTGAGGAAATTACTTACATTACAGAAAAATTGCAGAAGTGGTACAGAGTTTCCAAATACCCTTTACCCAGTCTCCTCTGACATTAAATCTCACATGACGACATGACTGTTCATGGCGTAGCCCAGGGAGTGCAGCAGGGCCATGCCCATACCAGGAACGCACAGAGAGCAGGGAGGCCAGTGGCTTTCAGGATTATTAGAGACTTACTGGGCTCTGGGAGAGCCCCAGAGGGAAACCCAGCTCTCCCTGGGTAGCACTAAGGTGAGGAGCTAAGTGCCATCAGGTGGGAAAGGAAAGGAGCGAAGGTGAACTGGAGCACGGATCTGCGTCATTCATGATATAAAACAGGTTCGTGTCACCTCCTATCCCCAGAACCAGCCCCAAGGCAAGCAACTTGTGGAGCCCAATACCAAGGTCACAGGGGTAAAGCCTTGTGCCAAGGCTACAGATATGGAGCCCTGCACCAAGGTCATCTCCAGAACGGATGGAGCCCCATGGCCACCATTACCATGAGCCTCCTGGAGAAGGAAATGGCAACCCACTCCAGTGTTCTTGCCTGGAGAATCCCAGGGATGGTGGAGCCTGGTGGGCTGCCATCTATGGGATCACACAGAGTTGGACACGACTGAAGTGACTTAGCAGCAAGCAGCCTGGATCTACTAAACTGGCCATCTCCCTGGCTGCATTTTAGGTAAAAATACCCACCCTATAGCACCCAACCAATCACCTAATGCCACCCTTCCAACGGGCATTTTCTTTGTCTTGAAGTTATAAAAACTGGCTTCTTGTTGTTGTTCAGCCCCTAAGTCATGTCCAACTCTTTAACCCCATGGACTGACTGCAGCATGCCCCAAATTTGCTCAAATTCCTGTCCATTAAGTTAGTTATGCTATCTACTATCTCATTCTCTGCCACCCCCTCTCCTTTTGCCTTCAGTCTTTCCCAGCATCAGGGTCTTTTCCAGTGAGTTGGCTTTTCCCACCAGGTGGCCAAAGTATTGAAGCTTTGGATTCAGCAACAGTCCTTCCAATGAATATTCAGGGTTGATTTCCTTTCGGATTGACTGGTGTGATCTCCTTGCAGTCCAAGAACCTCTCCAGAGTCTTCTCCAGCACCACAATTCGAAAGCACCAGTTCTTTGGTGCTCAGTTTTCTTTGGCTTCCCTGGTGGCTGGCTTCCCTGGTAGCTCAGATGGTAAAGAATCAGCTTGCAATGTAGGAGACCTGGTTCTATCCGGTCTGGGTCAGGAAGGTCCCCTGCAGAAGAAAATAGCTGCCTACTCCAGTATTCTTGCCTGGAGAATTCCATGAGCAAAGGAGCCTGGCAGCTGCTGTCCATGGAATTAGAAAAAGTTGGACAAAATTGAGCAACTAACACTCACTCACTTCCAGCCTTCTTTATGGTCCAATTCTCATATCCATACTTCACTGTTGGAAAAACCACGGCTTTGACTATATGGACATTTGTCAGCAAAGTAATGTCTCTGCTTTTTAATATGGTGTCTAGGTTTGTCATAGCTTTCCTCCCAAGGAGCTAGTGTCTTTTAATTTCATGGATGCAGTAAGCATCTGCAGTAAGTGGACCATGAAAGTGTCAGCTTTCCCTTGAGCCCACTCTTCTAACAGCGTCTCCCACTCTAATAAACTCTATTCTCCTCTCATTCTGTCTCATGTCTGGAAATCCTTTTCCAACCCATGCACAGGCAACACAACTCACATTCTCTGTCCCTCAGATGTCATCCTATCGGCTTCTCCCCAAGGCAGACACAGGGCTGGCAACTCACTTGGGGGCAACCTGAGGGTTTGGGGTAAATCAGCAACCTCATGCCACGGGCAGGTGTCCAGGAGGAGATCTGCCTGGATCTGTCTCTTGGGCATGTGGTCTGAGTATATCTGCTTTCTGGACATGTCCACCCGGCTGTCCTTCCAGTAACTCAGACCCTGACCAAAGCCCAAGCAGAAATCGGGTTCCAAATCTGAGACTGATGCTGTTGATCCACACTGTTGCCCAGGCTGGAAGCTTCCTGCCTTCCTTGACCCTGCTTCCTCTCTCCACACCTCCCCATTTCCCCCTCACTCTCACCAGTCCCTCTCTTCTCTCGGCACCACCCTATCTTCCATGCAGGCTGTCATCATCTCTTGCACAATTTCCACAGCATCCTGAAATGTGCTACCCAACCTGGATTTGGGTCTGCTTGCCCTGTGCACAATAAAGCCAACTCTAGGCTGTGGTTGTTTTTCTTGTTGTTTAGTTGCTAGTTGTGTCTGACTCTTTTGCGACCCCATGGACTGTAGCCTGCCAGGCTCCTGTTTATGGGGTTCTCCAGGCAAGAATACTGGATTGGATTGCCATTTCCTTCTCCAGGATATCTTCCCAACCCAGGAATGGAACCCACATCCCCTGCATTGCCAGGAGGATTCTTTAACACTGAGCCATCTGTGCAGTATAGTCATTTTGTTTGGTTGGTTGTTTTGTTTTGTTGTTGTTGTTAACAAAGAACTTTATTTTCATGCTGTGGTTTCTTCATGTCCTAGGTTCTGCTAACAACCTCGATTCTTACACTGTTGAGCATGTCAACAGTCACAAATACATCAACTTGAGGAGGAAACAAGTAGCTTTTTTCTAAAGTCCACTGGACACAGCAAGAAGGTGGCCAGCTCCCTGTTCCCCCCATTTCTCTCCTTCTCCTGGTGTCTCTATCCCACAGGAAGGATCCAGGTAGGAAGTTGAATCTGAGCACTACTCTCCTATTATGCCTTTCTCATCCTTGGATCCATCTTGGGGAACCAAGAAGGGTAATTCCTTTTTCCTGGTTCTCTAATGGAGAGTCTTAACACCAGCTGAAGTCTCAAAATCAAAACCAAACCAAACCCTGAAAAGCAAGGCTGAATGTAACTGTCTTCGGTCAGGTCCCATTTTCATTGCCTCATTGTCATTCTGAGAGGTTTCACCTTAACTGCCATCAAGGTCTGTCTCATCTTTCACACTGGTGAAATTAAGTAGGAAGAATTAACCAAAACTAGAAAATAACAAGTTTGAACCCTGTGGAAATTGCCTGAGACTGAACTCTGGGGGGCTGGGGGTGCAGTAAGGGGGCAGAAGGTGGATGCCAGAAAATATAGTGTTTATTGCGGATGCCAAGTAGGGAGAAAAGACAGCTCATGCTCAAAAACCCTAACTCCCTGAGGTCTTTCAGTTCAGTTCAGTTCAGTCACTCAGTCGTTTCCGACTCTTTGCGACCCCATGAACCACAGCACGCCAGGCCTCCCTGTCCATCACCAGCTGCTGGAGTTTACCCAAGCTCAGGTCTTTCAGGGGAGAGTTATTAAAGGCAATAGCAGGAATATGGGCACCAGGGTGCCTGATCAGCTCTCATTCCTCTGTACTGATTGGTGGTGAGATAACAGGGTGATATTTCAGGAGTCAATACCATCAGCCAGCTGGTCCCAACTGGTCTGATGGGCTTGTGGTCACCAGTTCTTTCTGGTGGGAGACAGGTTTCTATAAAAACAATTCAAGAATGTGCATCAGATTTTGTTATCTGTGTCCTTCTGGGTGGAACTAGAGGTTCTGTGACTCTGCTCTATCGCTGATCTATGGTTTCGATTTATCACCAGTTCTCCTGGCCCCACTACAACTCTTTGTTGCTACACGTTCACATTCTTTTCAGAGATCAGTCCTTGAGGCTGACTGTCTAAGAACTCGGAAGTGACCTAAGGGACTAAAGCAAAGTCTTTTACTGCAAGGAATTGGAGCTACAGAGGGTGAAGTGGGATCATATACCTGAGAGGGTCCCAAAGGGTCCTGCTTGGCTTCATGTACTGTCCAGGCTTCTGTCCTGTGGTCCTTCATTCTACCCTCCTTGCAGCAGCCAAGGGGATCTCTCTAAGAAGCAGATTTAAACCTATCAGTTTCTGGCTTAAAACCCTTCCCTGAGCCTCTTCTGGCTGCTGAGATGTCTGTGACCAGCCTGGAGGCCCAGTTGGAGGGAGCATGTGAGCAGGCCCAATCCTGTTCTGCAGCCTGAGGGGCAGGGACCCAGCCCATTGATTGCCTGAGCTGCTGCATCTTGGGGCACACCCAAGGACCTGGGGCAAGGGCAGGCTGGGGGCTGGCCTGGAGATGCCCTGTGACACCCTGTGCTTTCCTCTTGGGCTCTTTATGTGTCTGGGCTATGCCCGGGGCTCACAAACAAAGTTGTTTAGCAGCAGTGGGGGAGCAAAAGGGTGATGGGTAAAGATCTAAAGATCTAAACTCACACAGAGTTTAGAAAGCCCCTCCCCAGAGCCCCCCGCTGTCGTCCAGCCTCATTTCAGCCACTCTTCCACCCTCACCCAGATGCCAAGTAGGGAGAAAAGACAGCTCATGCTCAAAAACCCTAACTCCCTGAGGTCTTTCAGTTCAGTTCAGTTCAGTCACTCAGTCGTTTCCGACTCTTTGCGACCCCATGAACCACAGCACGCCAGGCCTCCCTGTCCATCACCAGCTGCTGGAGTTTACCCAAGCTCAGGTCTTTCAGGGGAGAGTTATTAAAGGCAATAGCAGGGATATGGGCACCAGGGTGCCTGATCAGCTCTCATTCCTCTGTACTGATTGGTGGTGAGATAACAGGGTGATATTTCAGGAGTCAATACCATCAGCCAGCTGGTCCCAACTGGTCTGATAGGCTTGTGGTCACCAGTTCTTTCTGGTGGAGACAGGTTTCTATAAAAACAATTCAAGAATGTGCATCAGATTTTGTTATCTGTGTCCTTCTGGGTGGAACTAGAGGTTCTGTGACTCTGCTCTATCGCTGATCTATGGTTTCGATTTATCACCAGTTCTCCTGGCCCCACTACAACTCTTTGTTGCTACACGTTCACATCCTTTTCAGAGATCAGTCCTTGAGGCTGACTGTCTAAGAACTCGGAAGTGACCTAAGGGACTAAAGCAAAGTCTTTTACTGCAAGGAATTGGAGCTACAGAGGGTGAAGTGGGATCATATACCTGAGAGGGTCCCAAAGGGTCCTGCTTGGCTTCATGTACTGTCCAGGCTTCTGTCCTGTGGTCCTTCATTCTACCCTCCTTGCAGCAGCCAAGGGGATCTCTCTAAGAAGCAGATTTAAACCTATCAGTTTCTGGCTTAAAACCCTTCCCTGAGCCTCTTCTGGCTGCTGAGATGTCTGTGACCAGCCTGGAGGCCCAGTTGGAGGGAGCATGTGAGCAGGCCCAATCCTGTTCTGCAGCCTGAGGGGCAGGGACCCAGCCCATTGATTGCCTGAGCTGCTGCATCTTGGGGCACACCCAAGGACCTGGGGCAAGGGCAGGCTGGGGGCTGGCCTGGAGATGCCCTGTGACACCCTGTGCTTTCCTCTTGGGCTCTTTATGTGTCTGGGCTATGCCCGGGGCTCACAAACAAAGTTGTTTAGCAGCAGTGGGGGAGCAAAAGGGTGATGGGTAAAGATCTAAAGATCTAAACTCACACAGAGTTTAGAAAGCCCCTCCCCAGAGCCCCCCGCTGTCGTCCAGCCTCATTTCAGCCACTCTTCCACCCTCACCCTACACTCTCACCTTAGTACTTTTCTCCTGCTCTCTTTGCCCTCCTGCCTTAGCATGGCTCTTGGTTCTTAGAAGTCTCTCTTTATATCTGCCCTCCTTCTGCCTCCTTTTTCCTAGCTACCCTCCTCCTCACTACTGAGGCCTGCTAAAGTGTCATTGCCTGCTGGAAGCTTCTCGACACAGTCACACAGACCAGGGCTGGGTAAGTGCTTGACTTCTGGTCATGGTGGCGGTTTATAGCCCCAGCCTTTGGAGACAGACTGCCCGGGTAAACTCACTGTGGCGCTTGATGCTGTGTGGCTTGGGGTGAATTACCTTCTCTTTCTGTAATTCCATTTCTCCATCTTTAAATGGGAATGCAAGACCTAAATCTGTTGTGAGAATGATGTGCAAAGTGCTTAGGTCAGAGCAGTGGAAAAGCATGACATATATGTCTAATTGTTACATTTCTGCTCCTATCACATTGCTCCCTCAATGCCAAAACTTTAACCTCATTAGATTACAAGAGGGGTGTGAGGATATCTGAAAGCGTATACATGTTGTTGATTAACGATGGTTATCTTTGGGTTGTGAAATCAGGATGTGTCTGTGACCACATTATGTCGCTTTTTCAAAAGTGTTATGCATTAAGCCTATACTGTGTTTGACATTTAGAAAAAGGTGATAAAATATTTTAAACAGGCAATTATTAAAAAGAATCAAAATACTCAATTATTTCTACACTGTGGTTACAGATACATGTACAGAAGCAAAGACACTGAAGAGCAGAACAAGAAAACTAATATGTACTGGGGTACAAGACTGTAAGTAAACTAATTTTTGTTTAGAATGTCCTGGAATTTTAGTATAATATCATTTCTTTATAAATTAATTAAAATCAGGAGAACAGACAAGAAGCAAAAGGGAACTTTCTCTACAAACAGAAGAGAAGAAGGGAGAGACACGTCAAGTGAAAAGATTGCACATTGTGAGAGGTGTGAGTTAAGTTTTATCTGGGGCAAAATGTAATCATAGTCCAGGAGACAGTCCATCAGAGTTCTCTGACAAACTGCTCTGAAGAGGTAAAGGGAGGAGGTCAGTATGTATGTAATTTTAGTGAGGAGAGCAAGGGGAGGCAGCCCCTTCAGCTAAATGTCCAATGGCTGCCTAATCCTACCAAGCAATTTACCAGCCCCACCCTCTAACATGCCCCCTACCGACAGTACTCCAAAATAGTCAAGGGGCCAGAAAAAATCCCCCACCAGCCAACGGGCAGAACTTTCACTACTCCTGTACGTGCACATACTTCATTATCATCTAGTAAAGTAACCTTTGGTGGCCATTGGACTCATTAACTGCTCATAGATATTCCATGAACACATACATCTAATGATAACAGACTGAATTATGGGCAGGACATGCACAGTAGAGCACCTTGTTTTATAACTTGCAACTATCAATCAAGACTGTCAGTCAATGACCCCCTGGATTAACTATCAATCAAGACTGTCAGTCAGTGACCCCCCTGGATTATGCAAATGACCTTGCCTTAAAAACTCTGTATCTTAGCTCTCCAGGACCATTTTCTCTCTTGATGTGGCCCACTTTTCTCTTGAGGTGTTCTCTCTGTTCTTTCTTTCATGTTGTCAGTAAACTTTCTTGCAGTAAGTAAGACCTTAGATTCTTCTTTGCATCCTTACCAAGAACTGAGGCCCAAGGGAGGAGTCATCCCCAAACTCTCCTCCATTAACAGAAGCAGCACTCACTTTACCTTGGCACAGGTCTGCACAGTCCAGCATCGCCCTGTGTCATGGAACCTGGCACAGCTTTTCAGGACAGCACAGCATTAGTGCTGGGCAGAACGCACATCAGCACGGGCCCCGTTCCCACCCAATTCTGGGCTCAGGCTTTAGCTTGGCTTTGCATTGCCTTGTATTAGCTTAGCATGTCCTTGTAGCTCACCAGTTATGGTAACTGTACACAGAGAAGTGTGGGGCTTTGAGTTCTAGGCAAAAAATTGTCTCAGTCACTAAGGACACTTACCATCTCTGAACCTAATCCTTCATCAGTAAGACAACTGTGATGTTTCAAAAGATAATATGTGTAAAATGCTTGGCATATAATTACTCAAAATTGCCCATCATCACCATCATCGCATGTCTGCATTTTGTGTGGACGGAGAGGAGCTATATGTACAAGTAGCACCTTAACCACAAAAGTCTCTGCCTCCAGGGCTCAAGCGTAGTGTTGGAGACAGGGTAATGGGGTGGGGTGTTTGAAATGCTGGGAGAGACTTTCCAGGTGAATTTCACAAAAAGAGGGCCAGAGCCAAGGCAAAAAGGAGGTTATCAGAAATGCAATCAAAGGCAATTCCTCTCTGAGGGCATTCCTCAGAGCAGTGCTCTTCCAGCTGTGGTTGTGAAAGAATTCCCCAAGGACTATAAAAGCACAGATTGTTGGGCCTCCTTGAGCAGAGGTTCTTTTTGAGCTGATTCAGGAATGGGGAGCCAAGAATGTGTATTTCTGTCCAGTCATTGGAGAAGGAAAGCTGTGACGTTCCCGGGAGGGGGACTTCTCTCCCTTAGAGACACGGGCCAAGGCAAAGCAAACCACGTCCAGTCTGCTGGCTTCTGCCCAGTATGTAAAGAACAACCAGTTTTTTCATTTTACAACAGGGGTTAGAAATTCCAGATTCATTTCAATAAAGTAGTCTAGAGAGAACGTCTATTTCAATATCTCTCTTCTGCTACGCAGGTCCACTGTGGAAATAAACAATTTGAATCTCTCCAGTTATCAAATTGATGTCTCTATTAAAGCCAGATGCCAATGGTGTTAGGTTGAGAAGAACCACAGCAGATTTGGACCCCTGGCAGGACACCCCTCCCTCCTTGGGACAAAGTGCTTGGAACTATGCAGAGCATGAAAGAGGTCACAGAGGGTAAATGAAGCCTACAAGCATAAATGGAACAAGCTGACCCAGAGTGGAATGCAAACCTATAGGTCAAAATGTTAAGAGAAATTGGGCAAGCTGGAAACCAAAAGCCCAAGTCAAAATCTTGACTGAAGAAAAGCAAGTAGATCTGATATTTTAATCCAAGCTCTTCTTTCTTATTGTCTTGAAAAATTGTTTCCTTAATTGGAACCCAGACCCCTAAGCTGCATCTGCAACATTAAGGGCAGGGACTGGCCTTGCTACTGATTTGACTTTCAGTTCAGTTCAGTTCAGTCTCTCAGTCGTGTCCGACTCTTTGCGACCCCATGAATCGCAGCACGCCAGGCCTCCCTGTCCATCACCAACTCCCGGAGTTCACTCAGACTCATGTCCATCGAGTCAGTGATTCATCAAATTAAACTGCAGAAGCAATACACTTCATAAAATTGGTATTCTTTACCTTTTTGATTATTCAGATATTATTAAATATATATACACCTTGTATAATATACCTAATAAAAATAAAGATTGAATATATATATACAAAAATACTGCAGAACAGTTCAATTTCCTCTCACCGAGTCGCCCATCTGAATAGAATGGGCCTTCCTGCCTCTGCTGACCTCTAGTGGTACCAGCAATCGTGGTTAAAAGGGACAGAAAAAGCGGGTGGAAATAGAAGAGGGAAAAAAGGACACACTTCTTGTGGAATGTGTAGATTGCCCCAAACATGTGTTAGTTAGAAATGCAGTTTAGACCACTGACACGAAAACTTATTGACTGGTGGTAGTTAAATACGATTTCTTCTTAAACAAAAGGTTGCCATAGTTGCAAAAATTACAACTATGTCCTTAACATTTTACCTGGGAAGCTACTTGAATAAAGAATCTCAACCTAAAAAAAAAAAAAGAAGAAGAAGAAGAAGACTCTCAACCTAAATTTGCAAGTTAGGAACTGCCTAAATCAGAACTGAAGGCAGACCAGTAGCAGATGCTATGTGGAGGTGGCGTTGATTTGTATCGTAAGTACTGTTCACATCCTGTTTTGCAGTTGAAACTGGAGAAGGGTATGGACCCAAGGACAACAGTTATCAAAAGAAACCAAGGCTGTCAGGGAGATGGGGCGGCAGAGGCATTCTGTTCCAGGCCCTATCTCCACGGCACTGAGAGGAACAAGGCCCTCATTCTACAGCTAAGGAGATAGAGGCTCCGAAAGATAAAATGTGCTTGTCATCCAGCTGACAGAGCCAGATCCCTGGTCTTTCTGATGCCGAAGTCTGTGCTAGAGGCTCCACGTGCCTCTCACCCTCACAGAAGAAATGAAACAGACCATGAACTGGGGTTTGAAACTTGTACCAAGGCCACCACCATTGGAGCAAGAGAGGGTCTCAGACATAAGACAAGCAGAGACAGGGTGGGGAGGTGGACAGGGCAGCCCGGGACTTTGACTTCTGAGTAGATAAAACACAGGACACGGGCAACATTTGGGACCTACTTGTACCAAAAAAACTATTCATTGCTAATCTGAAATGCAAATTGAACTGGCCATTTGGATTTTTATTGGCTAAATCTGCAACCCTATTCCTGAGTATCTTTTGTGCCTGGTTAGTTGGAGTCAGAGGCAGAGTCTTGAAATTATCCTCAATAAGCAAATGTTTATATATGTTTATATGTGTGATATATGTTTATATGGCTCCTATATGGTAAAGACAGGAGATAGGGGGGTGAAAGGAGACAAAACATTCTCAAACCTGCTGAGGGTCACATTCATGACCCAGTCTTGGGGAGCTAACAGTGTGTTTGTTTGCAAAGATGAGTAGGAATACAAGGCCGTGTCTAAAATGTCAGTGGGCACATAGACACGCGGGATCTTGTTAAGACGCAGGTTAAATTCAGCAGGTCTGGGGCTGGGCTGAAATGAGAGTCTACATTTCAGCTCCCAGGGGATGACCACCCTGCTGGCCTAGGGCTGCCCTTCAGTGGTATGTGTGAACCATGTGGGTAGTTCAAGAGCACGCTGCAGATGGAGCCATTCATACCGCGATGAGCAGGAGGCAGCGGGGGCCCATGGCTGAAGTCTCAAGAATCAGTGCTTCAGTCCCATCTGCTGTGTTCTGCCACAGTGACAGTCAAGCTGTTGGTCTTAATCATTCACTTTTGGCAACAGACACACACAGCACCGTTCAGCCAGAATTGCTGACCCAGGGATGTTATCTCTTTTCTGTCAGCGATTCCTGCAGCGGTCAAACAGCACTTGTGGACCGGTGGGGCAGAACATCTATGTTCCCACAGATACCTGTGTTAAAAGATGCAGAGAATTCATTTCATCTTTCTGCCTCTAGAGTAAAGGGACCCCTTTCCCACAATCCCAGTTTTCAATGCTTAATTCTTTTTGGTTTCAGAGAGCAGGACTCAACTGTGGGGCCAGACCTAGAGAAGCTGCTAAGGGTCAGCCCCTCCTGCGGGAGGTCCCAGCAGGCATTTGGGAGCAGAGAGGCTTCCCTGCCCAGGGCCAGCTGTGAGGCTGCCATGGATACTGTGTCTCTGGTTTTTTTTGCCCTCCCACGTCATATATGGCCAACTTGGAGGCAAATGTCATCTTCAGTTCTTTATTCCTTCCAGGTTTGGAAGGAGAGAAAAACTGAAATTTATGAAGGGTCACTAGCCTGAATTCACCATTGCATTCACACACTTGCCCAATTTTGAATTTTTGTTAAATTCATTTCATTTGTGTGAATAAGCATCTGTCTTTAGAGTTTATAGACAAACCAGACGCTGCAAGGGTATCTTCTTACTTTTCTTAACGTGGATGCCTTGATTAAACAGAAGATGATTTTGGAAACTGTTCAGATAATCTTTCATGTGAAAAAGGCGTTGTAATTCCATTTCCCAGGAGAGCCTGGGGCTGGCCCTCCCTGTTGGCAGATGTGTCCCTGGAGGCATCATCCGCTTCACTGAACTCGCCATTCCTTCCAAACCCTGACTCTTCTGTCTGCTTATTTCACACCTGAGTACCCAAAGCCATTCTCTATGATGCCTTCTGGAAATAATAAATGCAGCTAAATAGTAGTTGTAAATTCGACCACAAAGGCCTGAAAGGAAAAACAGTCCAATTAAACTAGATTATCAGATTCTTTTGCAATTGTAAAGGGACAACAAAGGCATTTAGACTATTGGGAAAGAGCAGCTACTTCTAGGTGTACATTACAGCTCTGTGAATAGGTGATCCAGCTTGAAGCGGAACTTGGGGGGCATTCTCCACACCCCCATTCACTTTACTGGTTCCTTGTTACTCACAGTCTAAGGACAATGTAGGTACTTCCCAATCCTTGCGCCTCCTCTGCTACTGAGATTGACAACAAGCGTTCCTGGGCTAGGCAGATCAAGATTCTTTTCAGCCTCTTATTTGCCCTATGATGTGGAAAATTACTTTAACTTCTCTGGGACCTACCTTCTAAGACAGTTGTTGAGAGGTGGAGACTGTCTAGAACAGAGCTAGACACACAGCAGGCACTCAAAGACAGTAGCTATTATGATTTTTGTGTCATTGTAAATAGCAGAGGCAATGGAAAGAGAATTCAAGAGAAAACAGAAAGTGGGGATAAGTGAGGTAAGCCAAATGCCCCTATATCCTCTGAAAAGGCTACTATCTCAAGTAAATAGAAATCTAGCCAGAAGCTGACCTCTGTTTACCAGGCAGGAACTGGGGATATCCCAAAGGAGAACAAGCCACATAACCTCCCCTCGAGGACTCCCACAATTATTATTTTAAGCAGATAAGGAGAGGAACAGTCCCAGAAAAGAGAGACAAACATGTTCTTCTTGACATAAGAGATGCTATCTTGGGCTGAAACCATTTTGTGGTCCAAGCTTAGTCACAATGATTACCCTTGAACAGGTTTCCTTGATTAATAATCTTAGGGGAAGAAAATACAGAAACAAAGGAGCAGCAGACAAGAAACAATAATTCAGTGATAAGAGACAGTCCCAGCTCCTTCTTAAGGGATAAATACTACACTTTGATACATTTCTTACAGTTCTGCAAAAACTAAGGCCTCCACCCGGGAGGAAGATGGTATAATAACTACCTGCTGAGAGCCAGCCTGGTGACTGGCTGGTGATGATGGAAATGATGGTGGTGACTTTTGTGTGTGGTCATGCTGTAGGGCACGTGATCTTAACTTCCTAACCAGGAATTGAACCCATACCCCCTGCCTTGGCAGTGTGGAATCTTAACTATTGGACCCGTCTTAACTTAACCCATCTTAATTAACAATCGTCTTAACTATTCCCAACGTTTCGAAGTCCTGATGTTATTTTCTGACCCTCATGACTTCTATCAACTAAAGCCTGGTCTCTGGCAACCTCTGTCCAATTCTATGCTGAATGATCTGCTCAAGCCCCTTCATGAACATGCATGCACCCTTAGCTTAAAACGTCCATAATATTGCAGTTCAGGGACACACTGCTTTGGGAAAGATCCCTGGTGTTCCAGTGTTCTTCTTACTGGGAGACGCTGCAACTAATAAATTCTTCTTTCTCCCGGGCTTTCACTTGATTGTGTCCTTTGGTTTGACACCCACCAAGAAGGGAACAGCAGATGACCAGTCTGTTGTGCTAGTCTGAGCGTGGGTTGGAAAAGAATTTCCAGATGCAGTCTTTGGGAAGGGAGTGAGTTTATTAAGAGCAAGAAGCAGAGATAATGAAAGCACTGCAAATGCAGTGGAGGCAGGGAAACCTGACGCATGGGTTATGTGCGTGTGTGGCAAGTCCCTTCAATCGTGTCTGAGTCTTTGCAACCCTAGGGACTGTAGTCTGCCAGGCTTCTCCATCCTTAGGATTCTCCAGGCAAGAATACTGCAGTGGGTTGCCATGCCCTCCTCCAGGGGATCTTCCCGACCCAGGGATCCCCAGGGATCATGCTCCCATCTCTTACATCTCCTGCATTGGCAGGTGGGTTTTTCACCACTAGTGCCACCTGGGAAGCCCATGTTAGTCACTCAGTCATGTCCAACTTTGTGTGACTCCCCTAACTGTAGCCTGTCAGGCTCTTCTGTCCATGAAATTTCCTAGGCAAGAATACTGAGTGGGTAGCCATGTCCTTCTCCATAGGATCTTCCCCACCCAGGGATCAAATCTGGGCCTCTTACATTGCAAGCAGATGCTTTACCATCTGAGCCACCAAGGAAGCCCAGAGAAGCTAGAAGGGTGGCATTAGAAGATTGGTTAGGGTGCTATGGGGTGAATACCAGGGTGGGTATTTTTATCTAATTTGGGGTCAGGAAACCTGCTGGTGGTGGTCAGGAGGATTCTGGCATTGATTACAGTGGGGCTCAATCAGTTTTGAAGATGACTTTGGTTCTGGGCTCTACATCTGTGAGCTCTGCGTCTTAGTACACGGCCTTGCACCTGTGACCTCAGTATGGGACTCCACAAAATCTGACTCCAGGTGGGCTCTATTCCTTTAGCTCTAACCCTTGTTTTCTATAGCCTGTGCTTAGTCATGCTGGCTCTGCACCGTCTATGAAAGAATGTTGCCTGTAACCCGAAGTACACAGGATAGCCATCTCAAGGCTCTGACCTTTAAAGTATGATGATTTTCCATTCACAGAGATAAAAAATTTATAGAACAGAGAACAACATTTGTCTCCTTGGAGATTTATGGGAACACTATGACCAGACCTACATAGACAGCTGCAAGAACAAAGGCTTTTACATCCCTCTTGGGGTCTGGTCGGCACCAAGGAGTTTGCAATCACCAGCCACACTCCCATCCCCCTTGAGTATAAAAGAACCCTGAATTCTAACTTGGATAAGATGGTTCTTTGGGAAACTAGTCCATCATCTTCTGGTCTGCTGGCTTTCCAAATAGAGTCCCCGTTCCTTGCCCCAGCACCTCATCTCTCGATTTATTGGCCTGTTGTGTGGTGAGCAATAGGAACTTTGGCACATAACAGTAACACCATCACCATTACTAGGAAAATAAATCAGTCTCCTCTTCCTGCTGCTGAAATTCAGCCTCTGTTCACCAGTGCCAAATAGAAATGCAGAGTCAGATTTCCGGCTGGGATAGAAAAGAGTAGCTTTTATTGCTTTGCCAGACAAAGGGGGCCACAGTTGGCTAACACCCTTAAGACTGTGTAACCCATCTTGGAGGGGGAAGTGAGTATTATAGTGTTCAAGGATCAGGGAGTAATCAGCTCATGGATAATTCTTGGTTGATTGGCCACAAGGTAAAGTTTCAAGCATCATCAATTTTCTGATTTCAACCAGTTTTGGGTCTACATTCTTGTGGTCAGCAGTTTTCACCTGGAGGGGTCTGCTTCTTATAAAACAATTTAGGAATGTGCATCAGGCCCTTATCTAATCTTTCAGGGAGCTGTGAGTTTGGGGATTCAGCTATGTGGCAGAATTATAGTCCAAATTGTTACCAGTTCCCTAGTCTAACAGCTATTCTTTGTTTCTACATCTTCCCATTTCCCGATCATTAACTCTTGGCTCAGCATTTTACTTCAAAAGACAAGGACACAGGGGCTTGTCACAGTTTCATTCCCAACCTGGGCCACAGACCTGGAGGACCTGCTTGTTAGAATGCCCTCACCAGAGACTGAGCCAAGCAAGGAGGTCCCTACAGTCCTGACTCAATGCTATCAGAGACCATGCTGAGAAATGAGATGGGATAATCGCTCCCCAACAGTATCTGGATCTGTTTTATAATGTGTTTGTGCTCGTGTTTTATGTCATTTGTTGTTAACTCTGGAAGAAAAAGTGTCTTGGCCCTGGCAGGAGCGAGCCTGGCTTCTCACCCTCAACCCAGTCCCAGGTCTGGGAATCTTGGTCCTTGGGTTTCTCAGGGCCTCAATTTCCTCACCTGGGCAGATGCAAATGATCATATGTCTCTTGGAAGGTTGCTAAAAGGATGGAATCATTAATGGATATAGAGCTCCTGGAAGAGAGCCTGGTCTGCAGAAAACACGCGGTAGATGTTCTTTTTTTCTCATGACCTTTGTCTAGAGCAATCTCTAATCTGAGGGACCCTTGATCCCTGATACATCCATACCTATTTCCTGATCGTGAAATCCCTTTTTGATCAGATAACACTTTTACCACAGTTAAATATGAGGCATAAAGGACACATTGCAGAGAGAGGTTATGTAAATCTGAGGACTAATTGTGAAGGGGAAAAGGGCTGTAGTTGGAGAATATAGGAAGAACAGGATCCTAGCTGGCTTCTTCGACATGGATGACTGTGTGCACAGGGTCCTGCAACCCAGGGTCTGTGTCAGCTCCTTGGGTCCTGAAACCCTGCTGCGTCCTGAGTCAAGTGCCTCTGGGGGCGTCACACAGCAGGAGGGAAGCTCACCTTTGTTAAAAACAAACAAGACAGAATTTCCCGATAGTCCAGTGGTTAAGACCCCATGCTCCCAATGAAGGGGGCATGAGTTTGATCCCTGGTTGGGGAAACTGAGATCCCATATGCAGCACTGTGCGCCAAGCACAAATAAATAAATAATAAAAACAACCCCCCCCCCAAAGAACAGGAAAGAAAACAAGACAGCTTTGAAAAGAAGTGACATTCTGACACATGTTGCAACATGGAGGAACCTTGGGAACATTATGCAAAGTGAAAGAGACCCCAAAGGACAAATAATGTATGATTCCAGCTGCTACTGAACCAAACTTGGATCTGCTCGCTTTTGAGCAGTAAAACCAATCTACTGACACTGAGTTGTGGGGAAGAAAAGTGCAGTGCTTATTTTAAGGCACTGGGGAGTCTAGGATAACTCATGCTCTAAAGGCCTGAACTCCCCAGTGGGTTTCAGGGAGGCCTTTAAAAAAAAATTTATTTGGCTGTGCTGGGTCTTAGCTGCAGCACAGTGCCTCTCAGGGGTTAAGACTCTGTGCTCCCAATGCAGAGCACTGGGGTTTGATTCCTGCTCAGGGAGGTAGATCCTAAAGTGAGGCATTTTTAAAAGCTAGGTGAGAAAGGGGAGTCCAAAAGTGTGTGATCAACTCGCGTACAATTTTCAGATTGACTAATGGTAAAATATAGGGTTGTGTCACAGGGATTAACATTATCAACCCTCAGCCTCCAGTAAGTTTCAGGATTAAGCGCTCATGGTCATAAGTAGTTAAGTCTTCCATTTGGTGAAGGGTTTAGCATCTGTAAAACAACTCACGAAAAAAAATGCATCAGAAACTGTTAGATACTTCAGACAGGAATTAAGCAGAGAACCTGGAGGAGGGGGTGTCTGTCCAGGGAAGTCCCTATAGGGTCCTATTCTGTTACACATTCCATGACAACGCACTTCAGTGCTCTAGCCTGGAAAATCCCATAGACGGAGGAGCCTGGTAGGCTGTGGTTCATGGGGTAGCTACACGACTGAACGACTTTACTTTCACTTTTCACTTTCATGCACTGGAGAAGGAAATGGCAACCCACTCTGGTGTTCTTGCCTGGAGAATCCCAGGGACGGGGGAGCCTTGGTGGGCTCCCGTCTATGGGGTCACACAGAGTCAGACATGACTGAAGCAACTTAGCAGCAGCAGCAGCAGCAGCAGTCAGGTACCTAGAATAGGAAAACTCATGGAGACAGAAAACATAAGTGTTTTCTATTAATAATGCTATTAATTTCTATTAATAATTAATAATTCTAATAATACCCCAGGGCCGGAGCAAGGGAGATGGGGAATTATTAATGGGTAGACAGTTTCAGTTTGGGAAGATTAAAATTTTCTGGGAATGTATAATGGGGATGGTTCTTATTCTCTGTATGCTGAGGCCCAAACAAATAAACAAAAATAGGCTTTAATTGCAATAGGAGAGATTCATAGCCACCCAGAGGAGACATTCTCATTTGTCAAAATTCCAGACTCCTGAAACCAGAGAGTGAGCGAGGTTGGTACCAGGATCTCCAGCCAGCATTCCCTGGGGGAGAGGACAGGGACCCACAAGGCCCTGCCCTCTGTCTCTGGGGACAGGCTGAGTCCATGACCTTCACTTGCACTTCTCTTTCTGTCTGAAGCTAAGACTCACAGGTGTGGGGGAGAAGAGGTAGGATCTTGAGTGTTTCTCGGGAGGGGGCGGTCATTGTGATCTCCAAGGCTCACTTGCTTGGGCACCCAGAGTTACACTAGCTTGTGCAGCAGGCCCTGGGCCCAAAGAGAGCCCTGCAGAGAAGGAATTATAACAAAGACATGAAGTTGCACTTAATGGGATTACCAGGCAATACAAATTGCTCTGGCATCAAGGCTGAGCTTTTGTCAGTACCTTTGGGGTACATGCCAGGTTGGGCTCAAGCCTAGGGCTTGTGTTCAAAACCCATGAAGCAAAACAAGGCAAAACCAGCTTGGAGCCATGGGAACCCAACCACGCGATGCTCTGCTTCTCAAGGCAGGTGCCAGGGCAAGGAGTGAGGACCCAGGAAGTGGTTGTTTTTAAAAACAATCTAATGAGGAAAGGATTTTATCTTTCAGTGTAAAAACCTTCCAAATAGAGTTATTTACCAAGACCATGCAATGATCATTAAAAGAAACTGGGTCATAGTTAGAATATTCCCCAAATAATTTCTTTGTCTTTTCCCTTAATTTCTACAGGTCATACTCTTGGCACACGGACAGGGCCAGGCTGCTTCTGAGCATCCATCATTCCCTCTGTCTTCTGCCCAGGTCGGGGATGAGAAGGGGGCCATTTGTTAAGTGTGATCCCTAGGTTGAGCTTTGACTGACAGGGAGCAGGGTCTCAGGCTCCACCCTGACGGCGAGGATGCTGACTGGCCTGGGCTGTCATAACTGATGAGCAGTCGGTCCTCTGAATGGGCAGGAGGAAAGGATGGGCCAGGGTGTAGCATGGGAATGGTCATGTCCTGTGGTTGGTCCTGAGGAAACTGCAAGAAGTCTGATGAGTCATTAAGTCATTTCACAAGTCAGGTCATGTACCGAGGTGTACACGCAGAAACAGATCCAGTGTGTAGCCTGGGCAGACATCCCAGTAGCAGTTTAGGGCCTGTAAAATTGTCTACCCAAAGTCATTGGCAGGGGCCCTGCCCCAGACCAGAGACTCCTGCCCCCATCGGGAAGGCTTGGAACATCCCCCTAAACAGCTCTTCATCCCTCCAACAGAGCCCTGGACTGGGGTTGAGTTTCAAATTTCACAACTTGGAAACTTAATCACCTTTAAAGAAAGTATATCAAGGCTAGGGAAACTTTGGGTCAATCTGTATAATTATTCATCAGTTATGTTTCCGTGTGGCTCAGATGGTAAAAAATCTGCTTGCCAATGAAGGAGACCTGGGTTCAATTTCTGGGTCAGGAAGATCCCCTGGAGAAGGGAATGGCAACGCACTCCAGTATTCTTGCCTGGAGAATCCATGGACAGAGGTGCCTCGTGGACTACAGTCCATGGCTCACAAAGAGTCAGACACGACTGAGCAACTAGATTAACTAACTGCATCTAATCTCAGTGTCACTGTGGTTGGAACTGTTCAACCAAGGCAAAAACTAGCCTCGGATGTCTCTGCTAAGTGGAATAAGGTTGTCTAATTGTCCACGATTTTTCTACGGCTGCAAAATGTTTTCTGGACACTCTCTGTCCCCCATGCTTCCTCTTAGGATTAACTAGTGTCCCCATCATCTTACTCCTGATTTGTCATTTACCACTTTTTTCTGTCCCCAATACTCAGAATCATTGTGGGTGTTGGAGAGATCCTGATCTCTCAAATCACCACTCACTGGCTTCCCTTGTGGTTCAACTTGTAAAGAATCTGCCTGCAATGTGAGACCTAGGTTCGATACTCGAGTTGGGAAGATCCCCTGGAGAAGGGAAATGTTACCCACTCCAGTGTCCTGGCCTGGAGAATTCCATGAGGTCACAAAGAGTTGGACACGACTGAGTGACCAACTTCCACTTCCCTTAATGGTCCTGGTTTAGATGCACAGCAAGAACAATGCCCTCTGTAGGCCTCTGCCTGAAGAATTTCATATCAGTGTGTGTGGACCGTGTTAATAACTCAGTTGTGTCGACTGAGAAGGCAGATTGTTAACCATCTGAGCCATCAGAGAAGCTCTTGTTTTTTGTTTTTAACAACCTCCTCTTTATTTACTCAGAGTAGCAATTTCATAAAAGTTGTAACCATCATCCACAATTGACCAGATTAAAGATTTATCACACATCAGAATGGTTTTTTAAATTGCATCTTCTTGGCATTTCTGCTGATAGCAATACGGTTTTGTTCTTTTTAGACACGTTACTCCTAGAATCTACACTTAGATCACTTAGAATCTACACTTAGATTACTCCTAGAATCTACACCATTTGCTTTGCTGTGCAACAGGAGCCAGTGCTGCAATTGGTTCATTACTCTGTCACCGTGAGACTGCTGCTGGTTTTAGAACTGCAAGACGTTCCTGACAACCTCAACATAGTGGCTATCTGGGGGCGGCTTCCTCTGACTCCCAGGCTGCAGGAACTTCTTAATGGTAGGAATGTTGCTGATTCTTGACTTAAATTCCTGAAATGAGAAATAGTAAAGTCAGGCTCTTAAGAGCAGTCACAACCTTTAAGGGAGCCCAAAACTTCGTTACAAGAGGTGGAAAGCTTAGATCCTCAATTGGTGAGGCCTAGAATGTTGAGTTGAATCCAAGTCACTCCCCTGAATCATGTTTGCTGGGTATTCCTGAGAAGGTAATACAACTGCAGGCCTGTTTGGCATAAGTGAAATTTTCTTAGTGAAAATCATTGACACGGTTAGGTAGTGCATATCAATAACTCTAGAAATTCATATTTTTTGAAGTATCAATTTCTTTCTAGAAGTTAATTATAAGAGAATAAATAAGAATGTGAGATAACTATAAAAATGTTGCCACAATGAAACTGGAAATAATTTATGTCTCTCGGAAAATAAAACTGTGTGTAAATTACATTATATCACTAAAAGAAATAGGTCAGTACATTTTTTCATAATTTAAAATTATTTAATGATATATATGGTACATACCACATATATGTCTAAAGATTGTAACCTAAAGGTGTTTAAAGTGCTGAGACATACTGCTAACTGCAGAGCTACATGCCACAGTTTCTCCCAAACTTTTTAATGGGTATTTTTTTCCTTAAAATGATAACATCATTGTTACTTGATAGTCAAAATGTTTTGAACTGCTTTCTGTGGTAGCAGGAATAAAAAAGAGACAACAGAAACGGACATACCCCAATGGAATTAAAAAAAAAAAGTGGGGGGGAAGATTTTGGCTTCTTTTTTAAGAGGCAATCTGTTCCTTCCATGAACCGTGTCCTTTCCTTAAAGCTCTGGGGGTGGTGGTAGGGAACCGGTCATGGCTTTCAGTGCTGGACAAACCGAGGGTACAAACACACATCTCGGATGTGATATCTGTCCAGAATCCAGGTTAAGAATCATTCCAAGCCCAGGCCATAGCCGCCATGTGGACACGTGCCATATAAAAATATGGAACACTTCAGGAATTTGCGGTCATCCTTGCGCAGGGGCCATGCTAATCTTCTCTGTATCGTTCCAGCTTTAGTATATATGTGCTGCCGAAGAGAGCACAGGTCAGTAATTTTAAATGATATTTTATATATAAAAGAAAAAAGGAAGATCCCTGTATTGACAAGGATTGTACTGCATTGCATTGTTTAGTTTAAAAAAAAATAGCCCAGGGCAGAACATAATATACACAATTTTCCATTTTGTGTAAGAATGTAGGAGGAGGGGAGACAAACATATAACTCATATTTCCTTGTATCTGCATAAACACTGGACGGGCACACAGGAGCCAATAAAAGAGATTATAGAGGTGAGAATGTAGGAGGGCAGTAGTGAGAATGAAATTTCACAGTTTATGCCCTTTTTATATAAGTTGTGATTTTTCAAAAAAGATGAGACTCTCCTGCCTAATAAAAATAAAAGAAAATAAAATTATATTGCAGAAGAATATGTGTTGACTGTAAATATATTTATGATAAGTGAAAAAAATGTTAAAAGCAGGCCACAGAACAATATTTAGCATGATGCGATTTGGGGGGAAAATGTAAAATAAGAGGTCAGGAAGTCTAATGCATAACCATTTTGTTAGTAGGATTATAGGTCTTTTTTTCGGGGGGGGGGGTGTTCTACAAATGTCTTATGTACTTTTTTTGTTATTAAAAAGTGTTGCTCTGGAACTTCCCTGGTGGTCTGGTGGTTAAGACTTTGCACTTCCACTGCAAAGGCACAGGTTCAATCCCTGGTCGGGGAACTGAGATCCCACATGTTGTGTGGCAAAGCCAAAAAAATTAAAAAAATGCTATTCTTGAAGTACAAAACCTGTGGTCACCTATTAGAGGAAATCTTTGTAAGGAACTGAAACAGAAGCTAGGTAAGGTCTGGCAGCGTTAGGATTCAGAGAGAGGTCTGAGGATTGGCAGTGCAGCAGGAGAGAGGCAGGCACATAGGCACACAGACACACACACACACACACACACACACACACACAGACACACACACACA
>SJYC01094334.1:0-12641 GCA_006408675.1 Madoqua kirkii | reverse complement strand
CCTTACCTTCTTTCCAGGCCTGGGCCCCTTCCTCTCACATGGTAGCAGGCCCTGGGGGCTTGACCGGCTCCCTCGGGCTCTGCCATCAGGAGTAGCAGGGGAGGACAGCAGAATTCCCTGGCTTGAGGGAAAAACAATCTTAGAGAGTCTGGTGGGCTTTCCAGGTGGCGCTAGTGGTAAAGAACCCACCTACCCATGCAGGAGACATGAGAGACTCGGGTCTGATCCCTGGGTCAGGAAGATGCCCTGGAGGAGGGCATGGCAACCCACTCCAGTATTCTTGCCTGGAGAATCCCCATGGACAGAGGAGCCTGGCGGGCTACAGTCAGTAGGGTCACAAAGAGTCAAAGGTGACTGAAGCGACTTACCTGCACGCATGCACTCACAGAGTCTTGTTTCGGAGGCCCTGCTCTGTGGTCTGCGACCTCTGGGTATCACAAGGTCTGCCTTGTTCTTGTTCCTTCTGTCTCACGGCTCAGCCTCAGCCCAGGGCATCGTTGGAACGTAGACAGTTTGGAAGGCGCTGCCCACGCTTTTTCAGTAGATGAAGGAATTTCAGATGCACCCCACACAGGCAGCCCCTACCATGTGCGTCTTCCCCTTCCACGTGCCAAGTAAACCCCTGGGCTTCTCTTCTCTCTGCCTTTGTCCATCCCATGTTTGTGTATTTTAAGGAGTTTGAAAGGGAAAGAAAACATATCCACACCCACATACTTACCACCCAGCGTGTAAAATCAGACTCTGCAAACACACGATTGCCTTTCCTTCCTTTGTGGCCTTCGCCCCCAACCCCAACCCTGTCCAAATTGGGTGTTTATTATTTCCGTGACTTTTTTTTTAAGAATACAAGAAATACCTAGCATGGTTTTGCATGGTTTAAAATTTATATGCATATAATTCTGGATCTCCACTCATGTTAATAATGCCTTATAATGCATATATGCATTAATATATACAGCAGTTATACACACATAGAATATACTTCACATTTGTGTAGGATGACATGTAATGTATATGTGTATGATACCATTTATTATTTATACTAGAATGTAACTTTTTTTAAAGTTCAGATATAGTTCCTAATCAATATTATGTAAGTTACAAGTGTGTGTTATAGTGATTCACAGTTTTTAAAGATTATGTTCCTTTTATAGTTATGAAATATTGCCTATATTCTCTGTCATGTACAATATATCCTTGTGACTTATTTTATACTTAATAATTTATACTGCTTAATCTCCTGCCCCTCTCTTGTCCCTTTCCTCTTCCCTTTCCCCGTTGGCAGTGATGAGTTTCTATATCTGTCAGTCCACTTTTTTGTTATATTCACTAGTTTGCTGTATTTTTTATATTCCATGTGTAAGTGATATCATAAAGTATATGTCTTTCTCTGACTTAGCATAATGTCCTCCAAGTCCATCCATGTTGCCACAAATGGCAAGATTTTGTTCTAAGCGACTGAACTGAATATTCTACGGTATACATGCACCATAACTTTATCCTTTCATCTGTTGATGGACACTTAGAACGTAATTTACTCATCTGGTCTCTTCTTGGTGAACATGAAGGCTGTTGCTCCTTTTTACAGTTAGAGTGCTGGAGTGAACACTGTCGCCCCCTATAGGTGTACACACATGACATGCTCACATGAGGTTAAAGGCTGTGCTCATCTTTGACTTCACAGATTTTGCCCAACTGCTGTCTGGCAAGGTGCAGGAGCTGTGCCGTGTCCTTGATGCCTCTTGATACCGTCAAGACTGCAGATGTGTGCTCATCTGAGGGTGTGCAATGGCATCTTACTATGGCGTCAGCCTGCATGCCCCATTGACTAATGAGGGTTGAGCATTTTCTCTTGTGTTTACTGACTCTACCTTTTTTCTGTCTGTGATTTCCTTGTTCTGATCTTCTTTCCATTTTTCTTATTTAGTCACCAGAGTTGCAAAAGGTGCTTCAGCTGACCAACACAGCTCCTGATACATAAACTCCAGACTATTTTTTCCACTCTGCCTTAAGTAGTTGCCAAGAATGCTCTGTGCTGGGAAGACACAGAACAACTCTTCCTCTCATGTGCTCTTCCTAATGGGTTTAACTTCCTAATGGATCTGTGTTATTTGTATAACATCCTTCATTATTCCACATGCACCTTTAAGCCTTCGTAATAAGGCTCATTATAGATACTCACCCATACAACATGTATTGTTTACTTGCTATGAATAAGGCTTTCCATGGACCACCTGGAACACTACAATGAGTAAGACCCAGTTCCTGCCCTTAAAACACTCTCAAGGCAGAAATGACATAAAAAGTGAATGTATTAGTGTATTTTAATAATGACTAATTTTCTGGTTCTAGACAAGAATATCTCTGGATAGAATTACTTATAATGGTTAAACAATTAACATAACCTGTATGCTAATCAATAAGAGGAACCTATATGCTGATCAGTAAGAGAATGGTTAAATGAGTTATGGTTTAACCATACTCTGAAATTCGTCCATACTAACATGGAAGGCTAACTCTTCTATATTATTGAGTGGAAAAAAGAAAATTCCAGAACAGGTTAAACTGATTATTACAAACAGAAAGAAAATTCTAAATGTCTCCTTTTTTTTTAACAAACCAACCCACCAGCCTCCTTGTGGGTACAGGCTACAGTCTCAACACTGTCTGTACACCTTGCACCCCATCCCCCTGTCTAACAGTGTGGTGTGGTGGAATGTTTGCTCCGAATTCACTCTTTATCCTAATGCTTTTCCCCCTGAAAATCAAAACCCAGTTCTCTGTTGCCCTGTACCCTTGTCCTTTACCCTTGTTGGTGTCCTGTGCATGTCTTTGCAGTAATGAGCTTTTTCTTTTGCAAATCAGTTGGTTCCAGCTCTACAAGTTCTAGTGGACTGGCTGGAAACTATATCCCTTCCTTTCTGAAAAAAGAAATCAGTTCTGCTCTGCAGAGGGTCCACTTGGCACCTATTCCCGACCCTTCCCCGGGTGAGTTCTATTTGGGATTATTATTATTTGTGAATTTACTCAAAAATAGTTATTAAACAAGTGCTTTGTGCCAAACGTTGTAGGCCTAGGGTCCACAAATGAAGGAGACAACAAAATTCCTTGTCCTCCTATAACCTGTACTCCACAGACAGCAAGTAAACCAAATAAGATGCTCCAAAGTGCTAAGGGGAAAAGAAAGCGGGGAGCAGGAAGCCCAGGGGCAGGAGTGTAGGGTGCAGATGGGCATTTTACACAGGCAGCCGAAGGAGACCTCACTGCAGAGGAGCCATCGGGTAAAGATGTATAGGAGGTGAACAAGCAAACTCTGTATTTTGGGCGTTAATGCATGGCCTGCAGGCATAACAGGCCTGACAGATGCAAGGAAATGGCAACCCACTTACAGTATTCTTGCCTGGAAAGTTCCTTGGGCAGAGGAGCCTGAGGGTCTACAGTCCAAGGGTTTGCAAGAGATGGACACAACTCTAAACCACCACAAGTTCCAAGGGCAGAGGAGCCTGGGGAGCTACCGTCCATTGAGCCGCAAAGAGCTGGACATGGCTGCGCAGCTGAGCACACGCAGGAATGACACCAGCGTTTCTGGCCTGACTGCTGTAGGATGAGGCTGTCCTTAACTGGGAGGGCCGACTCCAACAGCGTGGCTTCTCCTGAGCTCTGCTTTTCTGATACTTAAGTCACCGAGATGCTCTTTGCTATACTTTGTGTGGGCCCAATCAATCCGACCCACCTTTCTCTTTCCCTACAGGCTATTCTTCCTTGAAGGCTGTGAGACCTCACCCTGGGCGACCATTTTTCCACACCCAGCCTAGAAGCACTCCTGGGTTGCTGCCCCAGCCTCCAGCCGCCCAGCCTGTACACGGCAGGACGGACTGGATCGCGAAGTACGCGTCTCGGCGGTGACTGTCACAAAACCTTTTGTAGGGAACAGTAGGGCCCTGTCCCTTGGCCAGCTGGTATTCTACCTGCAAGAGACTTTTAGTTGGTGGAAAAGCAAACACTTTATATAGTTATTCTTCTGAACTGAGACATTTCAATATTCTTTTTTAAAGTTTTTTTTTAATATTGATTTGAATGCAGTACTTTTTTTTTGTACAAAGTTATTTTATTCTAAAACTGGGTCCCATTATTTTCTTAAACAGCAGCATTTTGTATATATGGATTATGTTTTAGCATTTTATACAGTCAACTTTGTAAGGAACTTTTTAAAGATTAATTGATTTTCCTTTGGGGTTCCAGATAATATTTTATACAGATTTTTAAAAATATAATAATATTAATGCAGTATTGCAACAGGGGTGCAATTTACAGCTACGCGATAAAGGGTTATTTCCTCAACATGTGTGGATATTTGTGAGTGGTTAAATTTTAAATGTGGCATATTCGGTACTTTAAGCTTTTCTGGACTGACGTCAGTGCTAGAAAACCGACCATCTGCCGTTTCTCAATACCGTGTTATTGGTTTGACTTTTTAATACCGCTGTGCTGTTCTGAAAGTACTATTACATAATTCACTTTGTTTTCTTTTTACTCCCCAGATGAAAGAACTCTAAGTAAATATTTTTAGAAATGTTTACAACACGTTTTGGGGTGGCTGGTAATAATCCAGCTGAAACCAAGCTATGCTATCACATTCTATTTTCTTCCATTTTTGAAGTCACTTTCTATAAGTACCCATAAAAGGGAAGCTTTTGAAGCCAAAAGGTTCTCCACAGGAAGGTTAACACGGTGACTTAAACTCACATCCCTGCCAAGATGCATGACCCAAAAGTAAAGTTTCAAAGTAGCACAACCATTAGAATGTTGCATTTAACTCAGTTCTCCAGGCCTGGCCAGAGATAGACGATGAATAATCATTGTCTGCCCTCTGGTCCAATTATCAGGGCAATTTGGGGAGCAAGAAAAAATAGATGGCAGAGGTCCCACTGGTCTGTGAAGCCACAGTTACCATATGTCAAGTGTCCATCACGTGCCACATTTGAAGAACTCTAAACCCTTGTGTAGTTTCTTTCAACAGTGAGAACTCCATTGGGCAGAGGCTGTTCCATTGAGAGGAATGTTTACAGCAATTTTGAAAATGACAAAGCTAGTTTGGAGACAGAAAAAGGAAGTCCACTCTGATCCACCTCTGTCAGGCACACTCGCCTCCACTCGTGATTACCCGAAAGACAAGAAAGGTCACTGCCGGTGACCGCAACATCATCTCCAGAGTGTATAGACTCACTTTCTCCCAGGGCTCAAGTCACTTCTGTTTGGTTCTAGGATATAGCAAGTGGAGTCAATGAAATGGTCATTTTTGTAAGTTAAAATGTTAGGTGGAAATGAATATTGGTACTTTGATAGGGTTCAGCCTAATAAGTGGGTAAATTTTTGTGTTGAGTATTAATAATCTGTTGCAGCCCAAGGTTCCCAAAGGGCCCTCACGTAAAATCAGGGAGCAATTTGTGTTTTCGAGAATCTGACTCAAAAAGGTACTTGACCAAGCACCATGGTTGCTGGGGGCATGAGAAAAGCAAATGATAGATGTGGATTTGAGAGGTCATATTTTCCTGTTGACAAACTGGCAGCAAAGCTTCAGGAAATAAATATGTATATGTAAGCACAACTTGAAGCTGAATTTATTTCTGTATTATATTCTCATTATCTCAATCAACAGAGAATGTGTTTTCCGAGATGAGTCCTTTACTATTCGGTTAATATTTATTTCCCCTTTCTGTATTAGGAATAAAAGTTAATCTGAAAGCTTACCCACCTTGCTAGAAAGCTGGTTTAAAATCGTAAATACCCTTTAGAGAACCAGATGGATTATGAATGCCGTATTTTTGGTCCTCTAGCTTATGTTAAGGTCATTACATTTTAATTGACAAACCTACTTACCTGGTTACTATATATTATAAAATTGTTTTTCTATTACTTTTGTAGGGCCTCAATGCAGAAAATATTTCTTTTCGTCCTCTTCCTCTTTCCTTTATCAGCAGACAATTTCCCTTATTCATTTGAAAGTCAAGAAGCTGATGCTGCATTGAGTAAACTAGAAGGCTGAAAAAAAACAAGGTCAGTTCTAAAGAACCAGCAAAATCCTCTAAAGTTGTCTTTGATTCTCACCCTGAGATGGATAAAGGATGCATTGAGCATACAAGCTGTAGAAAGGGAAAAGTCCCCGATACTTTGTTAAGTAAAAAGAAAATACTGCCTGTTGCCTGTGTTTTTAGTTACTATAAGATAAAATCTACTACAACATGACAAGAGGAATGATAAGTTTAACTATACCTATCCACGACTGTACCTCATGTCAGGCATAAAGTTTTATGGGATGTCAGGAGATGGTGTAGTGCCCAAGGATTCGGTGACAGTGGTTATGCCAAAGGGTACGTGTGTGAACTGCAGGGAAAGTTGCATGACTAAAAGCTATTCTTCGTGTGATTGTTCATTTCATAGTAAGCTTCCATTAATTACTAAGCCCTCACCCAGCTCATATATGATTTAAATAGGAAGAAAACCGATTTTCTCAAGCAGTTTCTTACAGATCTCTTGCTTCAAGGACCATAAACATCTAGACAAGCCATGTAAAACAGAGTTGTTTTTAAGTACAAATCACCAGTACTGTTGGAGTTCACAGGCACCATGTTTTCTTACAAAGTGGCATCAAGCCATTGTTTTGTGCCATTTAGGAGAGAAAAAGAATGCAGGCTGTATGTTTAGCTCAATGTGTGATCCAAAGCAATATGTTTATAAGAAAATGTTTGATGTACTAATTATTTTCTATCATTTAAAGCATACTGTAGCAACTTGTTTAAGATATGTGGTTAATTTTTAGAGTTATTTTTACAATTTCCAACCAAAGTACTGTATTTTATATAATTTATTGTGAGGACCTTCTCATGGAAACCAACAGAAGAAAAACTGGGGGGCAAATATCACATTAATCTGTATTATCAGTTTCTTACAGACACTGCTAATGTGAATTTAAAATGGCATGAATAGTCTTCTGATCTAGGATATTTCAGTACTGACAGCAATTTCATCACTTGACTTGATTACAAGGGAGCAATTAAGAATATATTTAATTATAAAGCAAATATTCATAATGATGAGAAGATAGGAGGACCGGAAACTATTTACTCAAGCCCCTTCTGAAATAAAATGTTCCTTTTTGAATAGTTTGTCCTAAGGTGTTTAAAAACGTTAACTTTACTTAAGGAAAATTCTGCTCCAAATAAAGTTACAGTTTAAGAAAAATTGATTTGAGTGTTCTGTTTTTGTTGTTATGTTCTTCCATCAAACAATAACATTACTATTTCCTAATTTGAAATTTTCATATGTTATAACTTCTTAACACCTATTAGAGTGTTTACTGCTGTGAAATTGGTAGCATACACTTAGACCAGCAGTAGGAAGCGGTATTTTGCAATGTGGAGACTATTAAATTTAGCTTTTAGCAAATTAGGTGACTAGGAATATTTTAACAAAACAAAAAGCACATCAAAACAATTGCTGGTTACTGATTTCATCATGATAAATACCTACCTTGTATTTTTCTAGCTTTCACAGTATACTCACATGTACAATATAAACATGTACAGTATAAACCTTCAAAAGAAGCTCATACCTTCATGAATTTCGAGGCCGGATGGAATCTGTGCGATGGGTGTTAGCTGCTGCCGGAGTCGAGGTACCCTAGCTATACTGGTGTTTTTGCACAGATTTGTCTTATAATGTTGAGCTCTGTCCTCTCCCAGTAATATCACAGACCTGCTTCAGTGAGTCAGAAAAGTCCTTCCTCTCAAGAATTTGTCTTTTTCTAAATGGAATGTAGTTGATGAAATTCTTTTACTTTCAGCCTTAATCATTTGCTTCTGATCTGCCACCAGTAAATATTTATAATGAGGAAAACAGGCATAAAACTGCAATTTGCCAATTACACCCAGGACTTGGTGACTATAAAATCTCTAGGTTTAGGTTTGTTTCCTATTTACTTTAGTGGTTTCAGGCTTGAAGACCCTGCATGCCCATATGCTTTGGCCCACAGTGGTTTGGGCCTTGTTTTTGCTCCGTGCTTGGAGCTGCTTCTTGATAGAAACATAAAACAGGTATTAGTAGTCACAATTTGGGTGTGTGTCTGTGGTTGCGCCTGGGGCCCTTTGTGGAAGTAACTGCTTGTAGAATGCCCCTCATTCTGAGTTTGATGGATTTACTCTCATTTTAACCTGTTCCCCTCCTGTCTCTTATACACATCTCCAAGAGTAGAATAATTTCAGGGGTTTCCAAGGAGCAGAATGACCTAAGGGTACTTTCATAGAATGGCAGAATTATAACAGGATTTTTAAAATTTCTCCACAAACCTGTTTAATGAGAGTCTTATGACACTGCCTTGGTTTCTCTTTCAGGTAAACAAGATTGCTAGGATGATATAACCTCTAATTTATTAGGTTGGACATATAAGTGTCCTTTTTTTATGTGTGTGGTTAGAAGAAAATAGTAAAATACCAGCAATTTGATACGGTTCAACCAATTAGAAGAAGCAAATAGATACAGAGGTTTAATTGATCAACAAAGTTGATAATAGTGCTTTTCCTGTATAGTTCAATGAAAGTGAGTCTTTGCAGAAAGGTGAGCTGGAAAAAACTGATAAAGATCACCATCTCCAGCATGTTTGAAAAATATGGCTTGCCTACCTATGTCAGACTGAGTAATGTCTGTGTTAAGTCAGAATTAGAAAGATGAAATTGAATATAGACTTTCAGTTCTAGGAGTGCCCAGCTGTTCTTGTTGGATTTTCTTCTTACTTTACATTTTCTGGATACTTTCTTTTACTGCCAGATTAATCTATCTCAGTCCTCTCTTCTGAGTTGTCACTGGCCTCTTTCTTTAAATGGAAAAAAAAAAAATAGAATTTTATTTTTTTAGTTAAAGTATAGTTGATTCACAGTGTTATGTTAATTTCTGCTATACAGCAAAGTGCTTCAGTTATACATAATTCTTATTTACTATTCTTTTCCCTTATGGTTTATCACAGGACATTGAATATAGTTCTCTATACTGTACAGTAGGACCTTGTTGTTTATCCATTCTATATGTAATAGCTTATATCCGCTAACCCTAACCTCCTACTGGCCTTGCAACTGTCTAGTGGCATTTGTAAGTGTGTGGCTTGTGAGAATAAAAGACAAACCCATTCATTATTATGTCCTCAGATCTTTATGGAGCTAGAAACCAAAGCATCGTTCATTGGTTCTTTCCACAAGTGTTCTCTGCATGTCTTCTCTGCCCAAGCATTATTCTAGGATCAGGGTATACAAAGGTACATTTTAAGAAATATGAAAACTCCCTAACCTGTTGGAATTTACATTCTATCAAAATTCCAGATAGATAACAAAATAAATATATAGTATATTATATGACAATAAATGTTAGGAAAAGTAAACAAGGAGGATGGGAAAGAAAGTGTGTGTGTGCTTAGGGAGAGGGCATCAGTTTAGACTTTTCCTCCCATCCACCCCCTTAATATCTTACCTTTTCTTACCTATTTTCTAATTTATGATGCTATGTAATACACACGGATATTTCCAGGTTTCTCTTTCCCCACCCTGCACAGTCTCAATTCACTCTCCGTTTTTGCCAGAGAAATCTACAGAAAATAAAATCTGATCGTGTCGGTTGCTGTAATTGATCAGCAGCACAGGCTTTTCAAGCCAGGTATTTTCAAGAACCCCTCCTAGGTGAAAACAATAATCAACATCTATAGTCTGCGAAGTCTACTCCAGTACTCTTGCCTGGAAAATCCCATGGACGGAGGAGCCTGGTGGGCTGCAGTCCATGGGGTCGCTGAGGGTCAGACACGACTGAGCAGATTTATTCAATACAAGCAAAACTAGGGGAAATCCTCTCTGCTGCAATGGAACAACCTGACTGATTCTAAAATCATGTAAGGAACTGTCGGCAGTTACTCAAAAAGTTAGAGTTACTATATGTAACTCAGCAATTCCACTTCTGGGTATACACCCAAGAGAGTAAAGGACACATTCACTTTTCGCAACTTAAGTTCAGCATGATGCCTGTCAGTGGGTAGCAACATGATAGCACAGTGCTGTGGTCAAGAGCACAGGCGCTGGGGCGGAATGGCCAGCACTCCCATCGCAGGTTCATCACTAAACAGCTCGTGACTTCAGGCACTTTCATTCACATCCTAGTCTTCGGCTCCATGGGATTATTTGTGAGGATGTGTGGTTGGACCTCACTGATTCCGTTTTGCCCCCTCTCCCCCATCTTCAGGTCACCAACCCTACACCCTCATCTTTCTGCATGCTGCGCTTTAGCCTCTCAACAAAGAATGTGCCCCAGCTGGATAAGTTCCCCTTCAGTTTTTACCCTTGTCTTCATCTGATAAGAAAACTGGAAGAATGTATTTTGTTGACACAGAAGGTTAATGGTCATGAAACCCCCAGGGGAGGAAAAACAGCCAGTTCCTTCAGTGTAGACTTGCTTCTCACTTGGTAGTCAGATTCTACTTTTAGTTTTGACCCCTTTAAATTCCAGAAGGCAATGGCATCCCACTCCAGTACTCTTGCCTGGAAAATCCCATGGATGGAGGAGCCTGGTAGGCTTCAGTCCATGGGGTCGCTGAGTCAGACACGACTGAGCGACTTCACTTTCACTTTTCACTTTCATGCATTGGAGAAGGAAATGGCAACCCACTCCAGTGTTCTTGCCTGGAGAATCCCAGGGACCGGGGAGCCTGGTGGGCTGCCGTCTGTGGGGTCGCACAGAGAAGGACACGACTGAAGCGACTTAGCAGCAGCAGCATAGTCTGCGAAATAGGAGAGGCTGCCTCAGGAAAGCAAGAAATAGTCCTTTTGAAGGCATATATTTTTAACCTTAAAATTTGTGTGAATTTTTCTACAGCAATTTTGATAGTCTTAAAATATTTTTTTAAGCTCTAGCTTAATTACCACCCAGATTATAGTTGTAGCCCCACTGACACCCCTATCCCAGGGCCCCCACTTCCTCCAATCCAAGGCTGTATTTATTGTCGAAAGTGTAGGAAATGAAGAAGCTCAAGATTCACTGAGTCAAGGAAGAGGAAGTATATATTAAAAATAACATGAAGAATAAATAAAAGTAAGTATGTATAAAATGGATTATAATATGTAGAATAAATAAAAGTATGTATAAAATGGATTATAATATGTAGAATAAATAAAAGTAAGTATGTATAAAATGGATTATAATATGTAGAAGAGTGTCAAAAGAAAGGCAGACTGCCACGTGCAGCGCCTCATTTGGATGTGTCTGGAGTCTTGGAAGCTTGACTACCCTACGTTCTCCTACAAATGGACCTTGAGAGCTTGTTTGGAGGTTCTAGCAGGGGAGCGCAGCTACTCGTATACCCTTGACCGAAGACCGGTCCTCCTCTATCGGGGATGGTCGTCCTCTTCGACCGAGCGCGCAGCTTCGGGAGGGACGCACATGGAGCGGTGAGGGAGGAAGGGGACACCCGCCTAGCCAGCCAGATCAGCCGAATCAACCCTGGCGATCAATGGGGTGACAGATGTCGCAACCAGATCGCCCTCACATCCGAGACACTGCACTAGTGTGTGCAGTATATAAACTACAAGAAATTTTTGTCTTTTTGCATATGTCGACTTTTTCTTTGCTTTCTAAATGCTGAATCTCTAAACTATATCTTAAACTAAGGTCTAAACCTAACTAACACATAAAAATTATTCCATTACATTACAAAAAATTGCTATTAAAAAGGGCTTGATTTGGAGTTTTTTGCGTATTATCCAGCATGCCTTGCAGATGGGTGGAGCATGCTAAATATTGCCATCTCTATTGGTGAAATATTCTGGAGCCTCGCCTACCGAGGGCGCCTCGGACCGCCCACTGGTCCCCTTGCTGCAGACCGCTCGCTGGGTGCCTTTGTGCGGTTCTGGTCACTCCAAGTGGAGCCAGGTCTGTCTCCCTTTTGTCACTGCCACCTCCCCTTCCCCCCTCTTCTTGTTTCTTCCCGCTCCGAGTCTCTCACGCTCCTTCCCCATCCTGGAATCAGGCCCGCATTCATCCTATCCCTGTCTCCCTCCTGCGGTCCTGTCCCTATTGGGGCAGACAGGAACCCCCTGGGTTGGGGTTGGGGGTCTTGCTTGGTCGGCGTGCGTATCCTTATTAACCCGCTCTGTGCAGATCAGAGCCCTGGGTGGAAGGCTCTGATGGTCTCCCAGCGCGGACTGAGTGGCCGCGCGGAGCGCTAAGAGCCTGTCTCTGGTGCCGAGCGGTGGCCTGGGCGCAGCAAGGGCCTGGGGGCTTCTCTCCAAGCGGGGCGGGGATGTGCAGGGCCCTGGGCCAGCACCCCGGGCCTGCCCGCAGACGCACGTCTTGCAGACAATAGTAATGATTGACCCCTCTTTCTGTTGCTGTGAGGCTCGAATCTGATGCGTGTGAAAGTGAATTTTTGCAGAGGTTCCATGGGTGTGGACGTCTGCTCCGCGGTCCTTGGTCTGGCCTATACAGGCCGAATTTGGGAAATCTCAGATTTTCAAGGTCAAAGTATATGATGTTCTGATTCTGTGAAGTCCTGTGCTGCTAGCCCAGATATCTTTACAGGAAATAGCCCCCTGCTTTCCAAGATCCAGAATAAT
>SJYC01094333.1:0-55977 GCA_006408675.1 Madoqua kirkii | reverse complement strand
CGAAGGCCACAAAGGAAGGAAAGGCAATCGTGTGTTTGCAGAGTCTGATTTTACACGCTGGGTGGTAAGTATGTGGGTGTGGATATGTTTTCTTTCCCTTTCAAACTCCTTAAAATACACAAACATGGGATGGACAAAGGCAGAGAGAAGAGAAGCCCAGGGGTTTACTTGGCACGTGGAAGGGGAAGACGCACATGGTAGGGGCTGCCTGTGTGGGGTGCATCTGAAATTCCTTCATCTACTGAAAAAGCGTGGGCAGCGCCTTCCAAACTGTCTACGTTCCAACGATGCCCTGGGCTGAGGCTGAGCCGTGAGACAGAAGGAACAAGAACAAGGCAGACCTTGTGATACCCAGAGGTCGCAGACCACAGAGCAGGGCCTCCGAAACAAGACTCTGTGAGTGCATGCGTGCAGGTAAGTCGCTTCAGTCACCTTTGACTCTTTGTGACCCTACTGACTGTAGCCCGCCAGGCTCCTCTGTCCATGGGGATTCTCCAGGCAAGAATACTGGAGTGGGTTGCCATGCCCTCCTCCAGGGCATCTTCCTGACCCAGGGATCAGACCCGAGTCTCTCATGTCTCCTGCATGGGTAGGTGGGTTCTTTACCACTAGCGCCACCTGGAAAGCCCACCAGACTCTCTAAGATTGTTTTTCCCTCAAGCCAGGGAATTCTGCTGTCCTCCCCTGCTACTCCTGATGGCAGAGCCTGAGGGAGCCGGTCAAGCCCCCAGGGCCTGCTACCATGTGAGAGGAAGGGGCCCAGGCCTGGAAAGAAGGTAAGGGTTTCCACACAGAGAGGCCCTCATGGTTCCACAGCTTGTCATTCTGTCTCTCTGCACTCACCCAGCCATACCAGGAGAACCTGCTTCTTATCATTTAGGGGGTAAACGTCATTACTCACCTGAAGTTATCTTGCTGATCACTGATACGGTCCCTGAAGATTTTCCAGACAAACCAGAACTGGACCACGGATTAGGTGGAATAAAATCCTTGCCCGGATTTGGGAGTACACCGTTTCTTATATTTATTCCTAATAGGGCAAAAATGTTTTTTCAAATGCAAAGTTTATATTCAGTCTTGTACCACATGTCAGAGATGAGATGAATGCAGAGTCCAATTTGTCAAAGACCTGCTATGGTTCAACAATCAGAAACTAACCGTGCTGATGCTGGATAGGTGGCGGAGGAAAGATGCTGTCTCTGGGGTGAGTGGGTTGTCTCACTGGTGGGTGGCCTGACAGAAGTGTCTTCACCATCTACCAACAGATCTGTCCACATCTGCTCTCTTGACCTCCTGGTGCCTTCCTGGGCTTAAGTACCCCATAGCCTTCCTACTCACCTACCTTCACAGACCACTGCCTTTCCATCAGCTGCCCAAGTTCTTCTCTGTCCCTCCAGAACCCCACGCCTAGCTCTGCAGACCTCTGCTCGCCTCTTTCTGAATTCTGAGACTCCATCTCAGAATTCACATGGACCATCATCACTGTGCTGATTCTCGTCTCTACCAACAACCATCACCGACTCCCTCCTTCTCACGCTGCCTTGATCTCAGCTGCAAGACAAACCACTGTCCCCCCGCCCCCAGACCACCCACTTCCCATGGCCATCGGCCATCACAGCCATCTTTCAGAACAGAAAGACTGAATCCCTCCTTTATCCATCTTCCTCTAGAGTCAAGAAGAAATAGGTCTCCCTTCAGGCCAGTCTCCTAAGGCCACAGTGCCACCCCTGATGAGGTCTGGCAGTATTTGGGAGGCCTGTTCCCAATCAAGGCAGAAGGCAGGGGGGAAGCAATGGTCAGTCGGGCCTCCACCACCTGCCCTGGGACTCCACACTCTTAACCTGAGCACCACTGCCCCGACCTGGATGACAGTGACAACCTGTGGGTCCCTCACCCACAACACACAGACGTTGCTAACACCGTGTCACTCCTCCAGTTACAACCCTTCAAGAGCTTCCTGTTGCTCATGAAATAAAATCCAAATTTCTTACAAGACCCCAAAGATGCCTCCTATGTCCTAACACATCCTCCACCTCTGACAGTGATCAGGCCATGCGGCCTCTCACAAGCCAAGCCCTTTCCTGCCTCCTGGCCTTTGCACTGGCTGTTCCCTCTGCCGGGCATGCTGTTCTCACATCCCTCTGCTCACGGAGTTCCCTCCTAATCTCTGGGGCCCAGCTCCTGCCACCATTACATCACCCTTAACAACCGCTGTCACCATCTGCAACTACTATGTACCCACTTATTTAGGGTCTGTCTCCCACCACTAGAATATATGAGGATGAGGATACGGTCTACAGGTTGCTGGCTAAAGTCACTGCATAGACTGTGATGTGAACAGAGACCCTGGGAGATGGGCAACCCAGTGGCCCCCATTGGCTGTTTTGTCCACCATATTCTCAGTGCCCGGCAGAAAATGATGTCAGTACAGATTGACCGATGGAATGAATCTGTGAATGAACAGTGGGCTAATGTTACATGCTTAGAATACAGAGAACCTGGAGAGACTCTTGGGCACTCTCCAACTAGAGTGTCTTCACTTAACCCCTTGGTACATAAAGCCAGACGGGGGCGCTAAGCCCCCATCTGGTTTCCTGAGAGCACTCAGGGCTGGAGAGACCCCAGGCGAGCTGCCTGGCTCTCCCTGGTTCCTCACTCGCTCGGACTGGACCCCATTTCCTCTACCAAATTTCTTATCTTAGGCAAGAAAAGAATGGGAAGCCTGGGACTTCCCTGGCGGTCTAGTGGTTAGGACTCTGAGTTTCCACTGCAGAGGACACGGATTCCATCCCTGGTCAGGGAACTAAGATCCCACATGCAGTGAAGTGCAGCCAAAAAGAAAAAATATAAAGCCTGTGTGTACTAAGTGGTTTCGGTCGTGTCCATCTCTTCGTGGCCCTATGGACTATAGCCTGCCAGGCCCCTCTGTCCGTGGGATCCTCCAGGCCTAAATACTGAAGCCCGGTTGACTGTGCCCTCCTCCAGGGGATCTTTCCCACTCCAGGGATTGAACCCGCATCTCTTACATCTCCTGCACTGGCAAGCGGGTTCTTTACTACTAGCACCACCTGGGAAGCCCAGCAAATACTTCTATGGTGGTGCCACCACCGTCTAAAACAGAGGCTTTGCAAAACTCGCGATGCCGGGGACACGATTTCTCATCAGTGACCAGAGCACAGGCAGGAAGTGTTATTACCAGGCAGGTACCGAGAGTGCTTCAGGTAGTGCTGCTTGGCCGCGGACCTCAGGGTGGGTGTGTCGCGCCGGGGATAGGACGTCTGGGTGGGAGCGCTATTTCCGGTGCCCACAGGCTCCGAGGGCTTCAGGTCCAGAATGCTCTCAAATCTGAACGGGGAGAAGGTTCTGGTCAGCACGAGCTGGGCAGCGCATGGGATGTGAAGACAACTTCACAAACCCAGAGGCAGTCGGTGCGCAGATGGGAGCCCACACTTGCCTGCACAGAGTCTCATCGCTCTGTCTCTTCTTGTTTTTCAGGTCAATCCTGGTGAGGATGGACTGAAGTCCGAGTCATCCAAGTCAGCCCAGTCATCGGAATCCTTCGTTGACCTAGAAACGAGACCCCACCTTCTCCTACTCTTTGGCTTGATCTCACCATTTTTGTGCTCCAGGCCAGTGAGAATTTTCTGTGTATACAAGGGGGTGGGGAGGAGAAGCAATACTTGGCATTAGTGAAGCTCACCCATGAGTAAGCCCCATTCTGAACTTCCTCAGTTGTGTAGAGGAGGGTCTTGGAGTATAGTCTTCCTCGGTATGCACTGCTTATTGGAAAAGGCAATGGTGGGAAACAGTCTCTGACCTCTCTCACTTATCCTGCACAGGTTACATCAGTTTCCATTCAATGGGGACACTAAGCTGTGTAAGCAAGGCTTTAAAAAAGGACATTTAGGGTGGTTTTTGCATACGAGGAAGGTAGCTGGATTCTCATCCAGGGCTCATCTCTGAAAGAGTTAGCATGATTGACACTGTCCTAAATAGAATATAAGAGAATGTAACTCAAGTGTCAATCACCTGCTCTTTTATAGAAAACAATGCAATTAATACCTTATTTGCCTTCTCAGCAGACCTGGATCCTATTTAATAGAATTAGCTACAATAGGAAATTTATAAACACACATTGTTGCTTTAGGTGCGTTGGGGACAAGTGGACAGTCTGGAGACACCGCCCCCATAATTCACAGGCAGAACTAGAACCTGAATTTAGACCTTTAACTACAAAGCCAAGGCTCTTTTCACAGTTCCATGATATCAAAAAGACCAATCTATTGTAATTAGACCCTACATGCTGAAAAGAAAATATCGCATGCAAGAAGTATGGTCAGGGCCTTCCCTGGTAGCTGGATGATGAAGAATCCGCCTGCCAGTGCAGGAGACATGGGTTGGATCTCTGATCTGGGAAGATCCCACATGCCACAGAGCAGCTAAGCCGTGCGCCCCAGCGACTGAGCCTGAGCTCTAAAGCCTGGGAGCTGCAACTACCGAGCCTATGTGCCTAGAGCCTGTGCTCTATCAGAGAAGCCCATGCAGTGAGAAGCTGCAACGAGAGAAAAGCCCACCCAAGCAGTGAAGACCAGTACAGTCAAAATAAATCAATAAAATTATTAAAAAAGAAGAAGAAGAAGTGGGGTCAGCAAAGGAACAGCAGACAGGGCTCCTGAGTGAGCTGTCCTGCTTACTGCCTGAGGATGCTTGGGGTGGAGTGACGGCAAGAGCAAAGGGCTGGGCTTGTCCTCTGGCAGGTGGTCCGTCCTGGGAGCCTCGGCTTTATAAGGGTACACGAGATGCTGAGGGGGCTGGCCGGCTAGATGCTGTCTGGAAGAAATGCGTGTGTGTGGCTTGGCTGGGGGCTGGGCAGGAGGGACCGGCTTTACGTGAGGCGGTGCGGCTGCCTTTTCCAGAACGTCCTTCTGAGATTTTCCTGACTCCTGGAGGCTGTGCGCGGTGCTGCCCAGGGGGTGCCCCACCTGGAAGTAAGGATATCGAAGAGCCTGGAATGACACATGAGGCTGTTTCAGAAGAAGAATCTGGCTGGGAAGGTTGACACCACTCAGAGTCACAGGCTAGGTTTCGCATTAACCAGTCTACTGCAGTAGTTTGCCCAAACCAACTAGAAAACAGCATCCTGAATCTGTCACACCCCTTGCGATTCTCCTTGTCCTAAATAGTGTAAAATGTATGGACTGGTTGCCACACTCAAAATTATCTAGGTAAAGCAGCCAGGTTCACTGCTATGCCCTCTGCTATTTCTGCCAATATTCTGGCTTTGTAACTTATTTGCCTTGTGTCTAAAATACAGTATTTCACCATTCTAAGTCCATTTCTTCATTCCATAGAAAGAAAATAAATAAGATGGAGAGAGCCAATATAATGATCCAAGAGGACTCTGAAAAATCAAATATAAAATAAGACGATACAGAAGACAACAAGGGTTTGCTGTGTATCACAGGGAACTGTCTCCAGCATCTTGTAACAACCTGTCATGGGAAAGAATTGAGAAAAAAATATGCAAAACTATCACTTTGCTGTATACCTGAAATTAACACAATACTGTAAATCAGCTATACTTTAATAAAAATAAAAATAAGCAGATATATCTGCTTTAACATCAGAAATGCCACGAGTGTCAAACATACTATAGTTAAACCTTGTCCATCAAGATAACTGTGCTTTCTACATCACCAGGGAATAAATTGTAAAGTGCTGGGGTTTGCAAGTCTCTCTGAAATACTCCCTAGTCTTTTTCAGTGGAAGTTACTGAATATAATGTAACCTTTCTCAGTGACTCTGGGACCTAGCCATGAACAACTGTAATGATGATAAGGAAGTACAGCTATAGATGCAAATAACATGGACACTCCCACAGAGGTCCTGGACTCTGACATCTAGCTCAGCAAGTCTCCTCTTTAGTCCCAGGTATTTTTTGCAAATCTCAACTGAATTCAGGGTATTTTTAGCTTTGCTGATACTATTCCTAAAAAGTAAACATTCTCTCTTGGTTCCTTATTACTGAATCTTTTTATTTTCATAGCCCCTGTGTATTCTTTAGAAAGCTGGGTTCATCAGACAGCTTCCTCTGTGGCCTGAAAACACTTGTGAATTTCATCACCAGAAGTGCATTTCTGAGCACTCTCTAACCTTCTTGAGCCATCTAGAGTCTTGGCTCTTTCTTCTTTGAATCATTGGAAAGCTGCTTTCCCCTCATACCTTAATCACCCCCAAACTGTCAGCTCTCAGCTCTCGAAAATTCTAACATCACAGAGGCCCTGTCCTCAAGTGACTCCGTCCGTCACTTTTTCTCAGCCAAGTCATTGATTCTGATTACAACTGTTCTCCTTTTTCATCCTTTGGGTGATGGATTTATCAATGAGACAAGCTGAGAAGGGGCCAGGTACAACGCAAAAAGAGGCTGGCAGGGGGTCCAGGAGTGGCTGAAGTCCACAGCAGCACATGCCTCCTTTGGGTGTGCTTTATGCTCTAAGTCAAAATGGACTGAAGGAGGACAGGCTGGAAAAACAGGAGCCAGAAGGCATGTCAGCCACATGACGGAACTGTTGTTGATGGTACACTGTCTGTACCAGCTACTGGTGGAGTTAGTAAGGCAAATCACATTAACTTCCTATATTTTTTTGCAAATCACTTAAACTTTCTGAGATTTAATTTTCTCGTTTATAGAATGAAACCAGTAACACCTATCTCATGGAGCCTGCATGGGATTAACATCACATAAAAACAAACAAAAGCATCTGCAAACCGTCAAGTGCTATAAAATGCTAATTACACTTATTTTCCTACCTCTCTCCCTCTGTTATCTATAAAATGAGTGATATGGATCTTACAAGATATTTTCAAACTACCTTTCAACAACCAGTACTGCTTTATAAACACATTGTTACATATCACCCTAACTCAAAATATATTTGAAAACATTTGCCAAAGACAGGTGGATATATCTGTTTTCATTGCCACGTATTATTGTTGTATGATGTGAACCGTACAGAAATTTTCAAAGGAACTATGTTGTTTAAACCTTTACTGCTTTAGACATAAAGAGTTTCACACTATTTTGAATGCTTACACCTTATATAGTTCACGATTGTGGTATTCAGCACTATTTTTCACCCATGTCACCTAATAAAACACTTCCCATAATCTACATAGGAATCATTCACAATTAGACACGAACTTCATGCGGAATGCATCAGAAGAAATGGAAGGAAACCTGACTAGCTGTTGGCCGTTTCTTGGGATCCCACTGTAGTAAGTCTCTCAGGAGTTGAACTGCTTCGCTGCTGGCGTTTGGAATGAGGGTCTTCAAGTTATTGGGCACACACTGGGGCCAGCGGAAGTTCATCGCGTTTGACAGTTGGTAGCCTTCAGGCCAGTCAGTCTAAAAGAAAGAAAAGGAAGAGAGTGTTCCCCAGCCAATTGCTGAAATGAGGACTTTATATTCCAGGACATGTGCTCATAACAGAAAGGTGACTTGTCATTACCACATCCCTATTCACTACGGTGGGCCATCCCAGAGGCAGGTGTAAATTTGTGACTGGGGTCATAAAGGAGCGGAGGAGGGTTACGGATCACATTAGGGGACTTCTGCATGGATAAGCAATGTGGCCATGAGCGCACAGAAGGGGACAGAGAGCAGAGAGGCGTGGGGAGAAAAGCAGAGGGAGCCAGGAAGCTTTCCACTGCAGGGTAGGGGGTGGGGGCGGAAGACCACCGGGGCGAGGAAGACTCCAGGACGAGCCCGTGCTGCCCAGGGAGGCGGCCGGGAGAACAGGAAGCTGCTGCTTTGGCCGGCCCACATCATTCACCTTTTTGGGTGTCCCCAGTACTTGGCAGATTTTGAAGATAGTATCGATCTCACTGGCCCCGGGGAAGAGCGGCCGGAGGGTGTACACCTCTGCCATGATGCAGCCCACGGCCCAGATGTCGATGGGCGAGCTGTAGCTGGTGGACCGCAGGAGCACCTCCGGAGCCCGGTACCTGCAGGACGGAGGAGAAGCTTGTTCCCATCCACTAGCCAGGAGAACACTAAACACAAAATGAGCTCTCCAGGAGAGCATTTGTGTATTTCTGTTTTCTGTCTTGTTCAGGGTGGTGTGTTAACTTGTAAACCAACAGCTGCGGCTGCAGCATAAAGCTGAGCTCTTCTGTATCACAAAATTTTCTGCTGAGCATTTCTCAACAGGTCTCTTCTCTATAGCATCTTTGAGAAATACAGAGAGTGAGAGAGAGCAGGCAGAGAGCGAGCGAGAGAGAATACAGAGCTCGTCATCTGTCGGCTCTTCTTGGTCACGGCCAATTGCTTAAATCAAATGCTTAGGGTCTGAAAGTTTTCATAACACCAGTTAGCTGATTTTCCAATGGGCCTTTGGAGAATCTTTTACACAACTCTTTTAGGAAACAGTCTTTAGGATGCTCTATATACAGACTATTCAGATTATAGAAAATCATAATGGATTTCCCACAATATTTTTTTATAATTTTATTTATAATGTTGTGTTAGTTTCTGGTATACAGCAAAGTGATTCAGATACATATACATTCTTTTTCAGATTCTTTTCTATTATAGTTTACTACAAGATACTGAATATAGTTCCCTGTTGGACTTGCTTCTAAAATTATTTACAACACAAGCTTTTAAAGCTTGTACAATACCAACATTCCTACACATAGGTGTTTTCAAATGGTGCTCTTGGTGGAAAGTTAGTTATTTGTGACATTAATACTCTCTTCAGTATAATCGCATGGTCTTTAAATATAAGAAATGCAATTAAATCCTCTTGAGGAAGACTGTACTCACCATCTGGTAGATACATAGTCTGTGTATGGAGGTCTTGATCGGATTTCTCGGGCCAATCCAAAGTCTGCAATTTTCACAAGTTCGGGTCCCATACAAAGGAGGTTCTCTGGCTTTAAGTCCCGATGGAAAAAGCCTGCAGAGGAGGTAGAAAAGGAATTCAGAGGCAAGATCGTGTCTGCATCACTCTTTGCAGCTTTATTGCTCTTTTCACGACAGTGATAGTCTGGTATGACACCGAAGGCTCTGTACATTCATCCCAATGATAATGATAATACAAAGCCCTTTGGGCCATTCATTTTCCTTGGATGAATTCAAAATGTCAAGTCCTTCAAATTGTCTTCATATTTTTTTTTTTTCCAAGAGAACAAACTTCTTTAAAAATACCCAAACTCCATTATGGGCTGAGATAACCTGGCAAAAAGAAATTGTCACTCTAGGGAAAAATACCATGCGTACGTTGCCCAAGTCAGCTGGAAAGAATTTGAGGTTAAAACCATTAAAACCATGGTCCTGGGATACTCGGAGTTTACACTGCTGCAGAAACACAATTACAGTTTTTGTTTAAGAAACAAGGGATTTATGAATATGACCTACTCATATCTGAGATCATGATGTGTACTGCAAATATGTTTAAATGTCAAATACTGATTACTTTGCCCAGTGAAAAAGCACAATGTGGATCTGTAATCCACAGTGTGAAAGGCAGAGATAACTCATCAAGTGGGAAACCTATCTCAGGGCTTCAGGGGTACATGCAAGAAAGACCCAAACACCCACTGATCAGCATCACACGCCTTCCTCCTGCGGAGAGTATCACTGATAGGCATCATTCTGTATGAGTCTAAACCTGAATGGGTCACCAAAACAGGGAATACAACTCTGTCAGCGCTGCTGATGGGGTTGTTATCTACTATCACAACCAATGCTGTGAAGCTGGATTCGAAGTAGCACATTATGAGAGGAAGCAAGAGCCATCCCTGACGTGCTGACTGTTTCTCAACCACCTCTGTGTTCATGTGGTCACATCTGCATCTCTAATGGGCCTGCTGCCCCTCTCCAGACTCCTATCTCTGATAGGAGGGACAACAGCTGACGTCACCCCCATATTAACTGGTCCCAAACCACTCTTCTCCTCTCCCAAATCATCTCTCATTCTCAAACTTTTGATATGATATCCAGGTAGCTTATAGTTATGTTGGATCCATCTTTCCCCAGACAGTAACAGACTTGGGTCACAGTTTTCATCAAAATACTTCCTTTGGGTCCTTTCTGCCCTTTCTCTTACTTAAAAATGTGTAAATATGCATGCAGTTATGAGAATGGGATCTTTTGCCAGTGCACCCAGGAAGCCTTCACGACCCCTGAAACATAGATGGTTTCTCTTCCTAAACACTCAGAGCATCAAAAGCATGAAAGAAAGAGACCACAAACATCATTTTCTTTCCGAACAGATGGGGAAAGTGAGTCACAAGGGGATGAGGGCTGAATTAGTCACAATCCCACCAAGCAGTGGGTCAGAGCTCTTGTACTATCTGATTCTGTTCTGTCCCTCTCAATCCAGATGGCAAAACCTTGATTTGTGGGGCTGGTCCTTTCAGTCCAGATTAACCCTGTTTTTCCTCTTAGACTGCCCTTTTCTCTAGTTGGGCTACATTGTTATTTCCAAACTTAGGTGGCATTTCTCTGACACTGAAATGTCCTCCACATCCAGGTGCCACCTTCCCTGCCACCAACCATAATACTCACTCAACAATCCTGCACCTTCTTGTATCCAGTGCATCCTATCACATCAACTGCACTCAGATACAAGCATCATTCCTGCACTCCAGACCCTGTAACTTGCTTCCACCCAGGTCATGCTCTGGAACACACCAACAAACTGCTCCCATCAGTCAAGCTTTATCCTTTCCTGCTAACTGGTCTTTAATCCTACTTCCACAGAGAAGGTGAGCACTAATGAAATGAGGAGGGGTAAGATTCTGGTTTCTCATATCTCCCTCTAAGCAGCTTTGATCTTGAAGGATCAAACTTCAGACCCCAAATAAAGTATCAAAGAAAAAATGGCTAGGGAAAAAGTTTAATTGCAAACAGACTCTTACAAATGACTAATGAAAACTGTATTTGTCAGTTGACATATGTCATCTGTCATACGGTATTTGAGGATAAACCTTTATAACTAGGAAGCATTTGTGAATATGTCTGTAGAATATCTGGCCTGAGTAATAACAACAACTATGATCAACCTTAAACTCATGAGTTCTATTCATTAATTAAAGGTCTAAGGCCCTCTGGTCAGGTACCTTTACTTTTCATCTCTATTTTAACAAAGCATCACTATTTGATCACTATGAAAGGCAATGCTTCATAACAGTTAAGTAGGCAGAGTGACTGGGTTGCCCGATTTCAAATCCCAGTTCTGTTCACTGGCTGGCAAATGAGTTGCCCCCTATAAAATGGGGACATAACAGCATCTACTCTGTGCGGTTGTTTTGCAGGATTCATGTGTTAATATTTTGCAGAGCTTTTAGTGCGGTGCTTGGCACATCAGCACCTTGCAGGAGCTTGTCACTGTTTGTAGTACCTCTCCTCTCATTTTATAGTCTTGACAATCTGGCAAACGGGCAGGCAGACACCCTAGCTCCATTTTTTTGCAAAAAGAATTAAAGTTCATGAAGCTGGTGATGTGCCGCACCATCTCCTCCCCCACCACCACCTGTGAGGAGGTGGCGCTAAGCTCTGATCTCATTCCTGGTCCAATCCATGCTCTGCTGATGTGTGCACTCGGGCTTGGAACAATGAGCCCACATCTTCCTCTACGCTTCTGATTCACAATGAAAACCCTTATAGCTGGGTTGTTCACAGATCATGAAACAGCAAAGTGCTATTAACACAGAATCTTCCTGTTCGAAACTGTTTGGCTTTCAGAACACAAGAACAGACCTTCAATTTAATTTCAGGGTACCCCATGTCAGTCGAATAACAGAGGGATTTTCTCTTTCATCCTGGCAGAAAATGTGTTGTGCTTTCTTTTTCACTAACAACCCTTGGGCAAGAAAAACATCAAGCCACAAAGAAGGCTTTCTCCTCTCCACATTCTGTTCATGAGGAATCTGATAGGAATACATGAAAATAACCAGAGAATACTTAAACACTATGGATTTCTATAGTGCACTTTCCTACTGGGGAAGTTGTAATTTCACAGGTATTACTGAATTTAAACCGGCAGTGCTTTTATCAAGAAGGCCGGGAGGGATACCAACCCACAGAAAGGCCAAGGGCTGACTCAGGGACATGTACAGCAAGACAGGGGTGAAACACGAAGCAGAGAACCACCTCTTTGGGCCAAACATTTCCCTTTACGCCACCTAAGGCACTTCAGATTTCCTGCAGGGGTATTTTTAAGTGCAGGGCAAGGATGAAAATCACTTTGCATTTATTATTTAACCTCTGCAAAGTACATATGCCTTGGCATTGCTCTCAGCACCAGTGGAGCTGTGTTTTCATTCCCAGTAGGGGGAGGTAGTCACTGACATTAACCATGGCCATAGCAACCACCTGCGGCTCTGTGCTCTGCTCCCCAAGGAGTCTGCTCCCAGGGACAGACAGCATCTTCACACAGTGAGAACCAGCTAGCAGGGAAAGCCTGGAACTCACAGAACAAATCTGTGAAGTGCTTTCAATTATTTTTTTCCCCTGACCGGACAAAAGGAACAGTATAAAGCTCTAAAGTTCGGTCAACACCATACAAAACCACTCAAAAGTTTTCAAAAATCATTTATGAATGAAAACGAGATAGAACCCGCAAAATAAGTATCTATCCCACCTCCAATTATTTTTAATTTTAAAAATCAATTAATTGATCTTATTATTCATTTTTGGCTACACTGGATCTTCGTGGTTGCACATGGGCTTTCTCCAATGCAGCGAGCAGGGGCCGCTCTCTAGTTGCGGTGCGTGGGCTTCTCACTGCGGTGACCCCTCTTGTTGCAGAGCACCGGTTCTAGACAGCCGGCTCAGCAGACACGTGGTCTTAGCTGCCCCGTGGCACATGGAATCTCTCCAAGTCAGGGACTGAACTGTGTCCCCTACATCGGCAGATGGATTCTTTCCCACAGGACCCCTGGGGAAGCTCCCCCACCTCAATTATCATCACGACTGTCTTCACCTCCAATTCTCTGCTCTGTGAGAACAGGCAGGTTTTTCTAGAGAAGCATGGCAAACGGGCACAGATATGGGAACTAGTCTCCACTCTACTAAGGCAGTGGAGCCTTTGGCAGGCTTTTAAACCTCTCTGAATCTCTTCCTCTTCTTTGAAAGGAAAAGACACCATCTGTTCTCTCTACCTGAGAACCTGGCAAGGAAACACACAAGGCAATGGATGAAATAACATTAAGCTCAAACCAGAACTGGCAGTTAGCTGGGGGAGAGTGTCCACGAGAATCTGAGGAAGAAGCATGGTGCTGGGATTAGAAGAGCAAAGGAGGTCTGACCACCATAAACTGAGCCTTCCCTTGCACCATTTCCGAGTACAATCCAAGTGTGTAAGGCATGCAAGGGAGACTGATAATGCAAGGTTCCAAAGAGCTGTTTTCACACAATCATTTATGGATGCTAAGTTACTGGATATGAATATGCATTGTGTGTGTGCATATATGTACCCTGTGGGTGTTGGGGGAAAGTATATATGTAGATGCATGTGTGCTCACAGATGTATGCATGTGTGTGCACATATGGGTGCATGTATGTGTAAGCATATGTGTGTTGATTTGATGGGATTTGGTAGAGACCTGAACAAAAGGATGTAAGTTTTTCCTGGCAACAATCAAGCCTCACAAAAAGCAACAAAAAGGAAAGGAAGAGAAAGTCAACACATATTAACTTTCTTAGAGACCCATCACGCAGTCCTCTGAGCAAAGAGCCCCAGTAACTATGACACTCTGATGGGTCCCTATCGGAACATGTCTAGTTGACCCTCCTCTTTGGAGATTCCCTTTGATTTCTCACCATTTCTTTCTCCTGAACTCTCAAATCTAGTAAATGTTCCTTCTCCTATCTGTCTGTAAGACACCACACCATAAGTTTTCAGCATTTTGCAAACTCATACCATCTCTTGGGAATTCTTGTGTCAAAAGTGTTCCTTCAACCTGTGTCAGTGGAATCAGAGATGATACCTTTTACCGAAGAGTTTTTATAGAATTGGTTCACGGGCTTGCATATCACTCTTGAATTATTCAGCACATACCCACGGCTTCCACGGATAGACAGCCTCTGTCTGTCTGTCTGTGTTTCGTTTGACCTCTAAGTGTGAGGTGCTGCTTACGCGTCATAGAGAAGACTGGGAAGGGTCCCTGACTTACCATGTGGCACAATGTCTTTTCCCCTCGCTGCCAATTTGCGTCAAATCTGAACTGACTATCATCATCGGGCTTCTGCCCAGCTTCCTTGTTGGGTAATGAATCGGTAATATTGCATTTGCTGGTGCAATATTTGCAATGGCAGTGATACCTTTAGACTGGGAGGGAACAGATTTCTGCCTGTGTAATATCAGCTTGTCCATCTGTCTGGACGTGAAAGCCACCCCAAATGGCCTCCTGAGGGACTCCTTACTCCCCTGGTAGACACATATGTCCATCCCGAGGCTCTGTGTTCATAAGAAGGTATCCACCCAACCTCAGCTGGGTCTGGGCCAGTTAATAACCCAGACTAGTAATGCCTACTAATGACTGCTAATCCTACTCAATACTGTACAAAAGCCCAGCTAAGAACAACAGTGATAGAGGATTTCCTGACGGGTATATGACCACCCATTCCTCTGGATGCTCTAAATCTCTCCCTGGACTAACCAGACAATCCCTAGAATAAATCATACTGGGCCCCAGTAGGACCATTTTCTCTGATCAGGTGATGTAATTGGCCTATGTTGAGGGAGATGACCTGGAACCCTCTCATGCAACCCCCTGCTGTGTTTACTGTGAGGGTAACGTTATGTAAAGATCCATGAGAGAAACCTCTCTGGCATCAGTACCAGGAATAGCTCTGCTTCTCTTACTGAACCGTTTATACACTGGAGAGACCAAGTAGGTTGCAATTGGTCGTGTTTCATGTTCTGCATTGTCTGACAACAAACACAGACTCACATATGTGGCCTGTTTCTTCTACTTAAATAAGACTTGCTGACATGTATTTCATGGAGTAACCTCACCCCTGGCTATATCCATGCTTTGTTTTGCTTTTTCTTTGCTTAAGTGTATTTTATTTTCCTGGATTGCATAAATCTTATTAGACCACTTTGTACCCTTCTGAATAAGCTGAAATTAAATATACTAAGAAAATGAGAAACCACAGCAAAGCAGCGCTAGTTAAGGGGGGTTAAACATCATATGTGGATGGAGCTTGTCTGAATTCTAAATGCGGCTTCTTGTTAATACACCCGTTAATGGTCAGGAATAATTCTTCAACATATAACTAACAAGCTTGATGTTAAAGCCTAGAGAATAAGAACATGCAAAAATGATAAATAATGAGGGAAATTCAGAAATCAAGCTACAGAAGATAACATATTCCAGAATCCATTATCAGCCTCACAACTCTTCAACTTCTTCTGGGAGTCAGTTACAAAAGACACTGATGCATCCTACACCTTCTACCTGAGGACAGCATTTCATTGCTATTCAAAAGTACAATACTCCCATCACCTACCGTGTTTTGAATAAACGCAAGTCCTTGCAGTATCTGATACATGATATTTCTTATAGCAGACTCAGGAAACAACTTATTTCTGTGTGGGGCAGAGGAAAAAAAGTTATAAATCTCGATTTATGAAATTTGTTTATCAAAACAAATCCCCTGTCCTCAAATTCTTAGCATAACCAAAAGAACATAAGAAAACACTTGCTCATGCTAATGTGATCAGATCCTTGGATCACAAAGACCAAAGAAAAGCAAATGCTTATCCATGTAAAAGAGCATACCTTATAAGTACCAAATATATTCAGTTATGTTACAAAGAAGAAACGATTAAACATTTAATAATAAACCTAGAAAAATTCCTTCCAATATATCTTATAAGAAATCGCCTCTCTCCATAATATAATTAAAGCATAACAAATTTTTGATGGGGAAAATCTGCAGTCTTTCCCATGAAGGTCTTAGGAGATACAGTGGATAGTGACCTTTTCCCTTGGTTGTGCAAGCCATATAGCTTCACTGCTATTCCTGACAATGAAAATGATATCTGTTCACTGAAATTACTCAGAGGGATGCTCCAAATGGCATTCACCTGCTACCAAGAAAATGTGCCCAACAGGTTCCACACGGTTCACTTTTAAAGTTCAAAATGACCATTGCAGGTAAATTTTTTATTTGTTTCTCTCTCTTTCCCGCATGCGAGCCCTGAGCACTGTAGCAAGACAGGCACCGTAAGGGGCCTGGAAGTATCCGACAGATGGCTCAGAATGAATGAATGCGCTGCACTTTTCACCTGTAGTTACTCAGCCCATACTGTCCCGTGGATAACTTCAGAGTTATCTGCCAAACCTCTGAGTCTGTTTGGGTAAATCACCCATTAAGACATTCATAATGGCTGCTCTGAAAGCAGTTATCTCCCAGCTATTCCAGGGCCTCCCAAGCAGGACTGTAGGTGGGGGACCCTCCTCTTTAAACAGCCAAGCTCAAGCAGCATGCCCACAATAAACCAAAGCAGAAGGAAAACACATGCACATTACAACATTTATTTCTAAGAATATGATGACCACCCTGTACCTTTCTTTAATGAGCTGGTAAAGATTCTCCTTCATGTACTCAAAGATAAAATAAAGATGATCATTTTCCCTGATAACTTCTTTTAATTTTACTACATTGGCATGGTTGAGCTTCTTTAACGACTGAAAGGCAATGCAAAAAAAAACCAAACAAACAAACAAACATAAAAATTAGAGTTAAGTCTGTTGTTGGAAAAAGAAAAGCAATCCCACAAATCAAATCCAGAGTTGGACTATAAAGAAAGCTGAGCACCGACGAATCGATGCTTTTGAACTGTGGTGATGGAGAAGACTCTTGAGAGTCCCTTGGACTACAAGGAGATCCATCCAGTCCATCCTAAAGGAGATCAGTCCTGGGTATTCATTGAAAGGACTGATGTTGAAGCTGAAACTCTAATACTTTGGCCACCTGATTCGAAGACCTGACTCACTGGAAAAGACCCTGATGCTGGGCAAGACTGAAGGCAGGAGAAGGGGATGACAGAGGATGAGATGGTTGGATGGCATCATTGACTCAATGGATATGGGTTTGGGTGGACTCCGGGAGTTGGTGATGGACAGGGAGGCCTGGCATGCTGCGGTTCACGGGGTCGCAAAGAGTCAGATATGACTGAGTGACTGAATTGAACTGAATCAAGATACTTTGGCCACCTGATTCGAAGACCTGACTCACTGGAAAAGACCCTGATGCTGGGCAAGACTGAAGGCAGGAGAAGGGGATGACAGAGGATGAGATGGTTGGATGGCATCATTGACTCAATGGATATGGGTTTGGGTGGACTCCGGGAGTTGGTGATGGACAGGGAGGCCTGGCATGCTGCGGTTCACGGGGTCGCAAAGAGTCAGATATGACTGAGTGACTGAATTGAACTGAATCCCACAAACAAGAAGAAGCACCTAATTATAGAACTGCAGCAAAGTGGCACAATTCATATTATACTGACACTATTTTAATAAATGGTATTTCTCTGAATTGGTAGTAACTTTACATAGAAGAACTCTTTCAATTGATGAACCAGGAGATGAGAACGTGAGAATAACTAGAGCTGCTGGCTTCCCCTAGCACAAGGTGCAGGGCCAGGGCTATTTTAGGTATACTCCTTCCAGGTGATGGAATTCACGCCATGAAAGTGACCAGAGAGGAAACCACTGAGGCTGTGATTGATATTGGAGAGGCAGCTGCTGGGAGCTGAGGTCACCAGCCAGCAGTCTGCAGACATGCTGAGCAGGAAATTGCTCAAATAGACAGAGGCTGACAGCCCCATTTTCTCAACCTTCTTCTGACTCATGTGTGTCCCTGGGACGTATAGCTTTTCTTACAAGGTAAGTGTGAAGAAGGCAAAGAAGGAGGGAAGAAGGAGGAGAAATTTCATTGGGAAGACCATGAAGTGAGATGAGAGAGACCTTTGCTTCCAAGAACAGCAAAGGCAAAAAAGTCAAGCGGGGCATGAGGAACAGCGTGGGTGGCTCAGAAAATGGTGAGTGACCTGATTATTCCCCATGCACATGTGTGGTTTTCATTCCCCATGCACAAGTATGGTTTTCCTCTTCCTGGAACACACATGTGAGTGCAGCCACGTGCAAGCTATTTTCTGTTTGCATCACTAGCTCTGTCTACAGTGAACAAATGCGCTTTCATAACGGTGAGCAGCAATTCAGTTCATGTGCAATGACCAGACACCCAGCTGCAGGTTTGCTGAGCAGCTGATCAGAATTTGACAACCGTCCCTTTCAAGAATGCCTCAAGGTCACTGTGGCAGTGGGTTAAGCCCTTTAACTCAAAAACCCTTTTCCTCATGGAGACGTGAGTCTGACAGTAATAAATTGTAAAGCCCTCTTTATCTCTGAACTTCCTTCAAAAGAACATTCCTTCTATAAAACAAACAACCAGAATGTTTGAAGATGAAAGCGTTAACATGAGTGTCCGAACCTGGAAGGACACGCAATAACAAGGCATCCAAGGGGAATGTGTAATGTGACCAAGTTACTTAAGCAGCTGGGAAGAGGGAGGAAATATGGCCAGTGAACAGGAACAAAATAAGACGTCTGGAACCTCTTCCCTGGAAGACAAGCTTTTGCCAAGCGCCTCTCTGGCAGGAAATCCTCAGCTCTTTTGGCCAAATGGCCAGATCCTGATTACTGCTTCCAGTTGGGTTGGATTTCTGGCTCTCCGTGAGTAGCAAACACTGCTAACTCGCAAGCATTTACGCGACTCTCACGGACTGCAATGGTCTTTCCTGTCTCTGCTTAAAATGTGCCACCAGCCACGGCTGAGGCCTCTGGTGGATGATCAGCAGGATGAACTGGGCAGATTCATTCAGAGGAAGACGAAGTTGGTTTTAGAGCTTTAAGAGAAGAGACTTCCAGGCAAGGAGTAGGGTACCTTCTGCTCTTAGCCAGATGTTTGTTTGGGCGTGAATTACCAGTCCAAGTCTAAGAGCAGCTGCAGCTTTCGCATCTAAGTGAGGTTCAGAGGCCAATTACAGCCTCTATCAGTTTAACAGAAAAAGAAGTAATAGAAAAAAAGGACCAATTTTGTGGAGGACCTCACGTGACTCATTTTCGAGAGACATACTTCCAGAAAGAAGGCATCTTGTTTTGGCTTGGCAAAGGCTTCCAAAGAGAGAAAGGCAGGTCAACTGCATCAGGCAGAGGAGAAGGAGCACAACAGAGATGCTTCAGGGAGGAGAAACGTGCAGGCTCTGAGTGGTCGGTGAGTCTCATCCAGGTCACTTAAAGAAACGTCAGGCCCAGATAAGCTAGGCAGGGGGCAACGATGTATCAGGAGGGAGACCCTCAGAGGTCAGGTGAGGGAGCAAGGGGCCACCCAGTGTCTGAGGGAAGAGAACTGCCTGGATGCCAGACCCTGGGCTTGAGACCAAGCCTCGCTGCCGAGAGCTGTGTTTCCCTCCAGCAAATGACTGAGTCTCTGGGTCTCAGGTCTTGTCATTATGAAACTCAAGATGCTAAGACTTTCTTCATCAGATGGTTGTGGGGATGAAATAAGACTGAGCATGTAAAGCACCTAAGATGCTGCCTGGCCCATAACCGCTACTCAGTAAATGGTAGATGGTGTGTGAATAGCTGAGGAGACGAGATGTGTGGGGAGTAGGGTCACATAGGCCATGCCATGAGCTGTGGTTTCTGAGTGGAGGAGTAAATGGTAATTATGACAGAAGAGGAAGCAATGATGAGCCCTGGGGGAGGCAGACAATCTAAAAAATTCAGGCACTCGTGTCCACTAAGCAGTTGGATATATGGACCTAAAGCAGGGGTTGGCAAACTTTTCTGTCAAGGGACAGACACTATAAATCTTAGGCTTTCTGATCATACATAGTCCCCACTGCAACTACTCAGCTTGGCCAGTGTAGCATGGAATCAGCCATCAATAATATGCAAACAAATGGACGTGGCTGCATCCCAACAATTTTTAAAAATAAAAACAGGCAGGAGGCTATTTAATAACCCCTGATCTAAATGCATAAGTAAGATAAAAGATGTGAAGGGGCTGCTGAAGGAAGGGTAATGAATAAAATCCCTTGGGAGGAGAAGTCAAAGCAAAGGAAAAAAAATTGCTGAGAAGAGACTGTGAGAAATTATCATTATTTAAAGGGTGAACCCATACAACCATTGGTGAAAGGCAAGAAAGGAGAAGAGGTGGGTCAAAGCGGAGTCCACAGACATGGGAGAGGAGGGGAGGACAGGAGGAAGTGGCCCACAGACAAGAAAATGCCTGAGAAAATGATCCTGGATTTGGCAGCTAGGGAGCAGCTTGTGGCTGTTAGGAGAGCAGCTTCAGCAGAAGGCCTGAATCAGTGAAGTGGAAAGTCAGTGGTGGGGGGAAGTGATGGCAGAGGGGGAGCCTGGAAAGTGAGGTCAGGAAGAGGGATGGGTGGGAGGTCCCAGGGAGGGAGGGTTGAGTCTGGTTAGAGAGAACAATGGGCACATTGATGGATGGAAGACAAGGAGCCAGTGGAAAGGAGTTTAAAGATATGGGAAGGTTCATAATAGCCAAGAGTCTCAGTGTCCATCAATGGCTGAATAAAACAGATCCACACAATGGACTGTTAATCAGTCTTAAAACGGAAGGAAATCCTGACACGGGGATGAACCTTGAAGACATTCTAAGTGAAATAAGCCAGTCACAAAAAAGACAAATACTGTACGATTGCACTTATATGAGGTAGCTAGTCTAGTTGATTCATACAGATAGAATGTAGAATGGGCAGGGGCTAGGGGGAGGGATTCATGGGGAATTTTTGTTTAATGGATAAAGACTTTCAGCTTTGCAAGATGAAAGGAGTCCTGGAGATGTATGCTGCTGATGGCAGTAAAACAATGTATATACTTAATGCCACTGAACTGTACCATTTTTAGGTCAAATACGCAATTTGGAATCTATTTTGAGCCCTCTGGGTTCTAGCATGGGACACCTTTGTCATTCTAATAATGTCCGCTACTTTTCCCACTATCTACCTGGCAACCTGCCATTTTCCTTTGAGTTTTTGTTAACCTTAATGCACAGGCTTTGTTTGTGGAAAATGTGCAAAAAAAGCTTTCCTCAGAGATGACTATACAATATGATCACTGCATATTTCAATTTCTGGATGGTACGACAGATTTTCTAATACCATTTAGTTTTTACTATGTAAACAAAGTGGTGCAAATCTTTTAAAAAGTGTTTCAAAAGGAAAATATTATGTACATTTCATCATAACTTGAAAGAAAAGGGACATTAGGAGAAACTAGTGAAAGCTGAATAAATCTGTGGTTAACAGTCTATTACCAGATTTAAATAAAGTACATGAATACACATAAAAACAACTTTTACAAAAAGTACACGCACTAATACCACAATCTTCTCTTAGCTGTTAACTGTATTGTTATCATTTGCCTCCTTTTTCAGCTTCAGTGAAACAATTCTAACTGTATCAACTAGAAACCTACTGTGTATACAGCAATTTTAATCAACCATATGTAAATTATTCCCTCATGTGTTAATAAATACCTTGACTTCCCGAAGGTTCATGCATTCTTCCCAGGAATAAAACTTTCTTTTCATTCTAAGAGAGAAGAGAGAAACAAACAGCATGCTTACTCCCAGTAACAGGCTATGCTTTATCTTTAAAAAAAAAAAAAGTCTTCATTCTGGACCTAATGAACAGTGCTTAAAGTGGGTTCCAAATTCTACCAAATAGTATACTATCCAAAACAGCACTTTACTTAGAAACCTGGCAGTGCAATCAACTTTGCAGCAGAAAAGTTCCCCAGGAGAGTTAGTACAGGGTACTGCAAAGAGGTCTGGACTGATGTCTTGCTCTGTCACTAATTAGCTGACCATGGGAAAATTCCATGGGCTTATTTTATCTAGACCAGAGCTGTCCAATCGAACTTTCTGTATTGGTGGGAATGTTCTGTGCTGTCCAGTATGGGAGCCATTAGACGCACATGACTACTGAGCAGTTGGGAGGGAGGCTAGTGCAATACAGAAACTGAATTCTTAATTTAAATTTTAAACTTAAATGACACATGATTCCTTGCCGCCATGCTGGACTGCACAAGGACAGGCCCTCTGGTACAGGGGTTGGCAAACTATGACCCATGAGCCAGCTGCCCCCAACCATCTGCTTTGATACAGCCCACAAGACAAGAAGGGCACTCATCTTTTGTTTTATTTTATTGTAAAAATATGTATTTATTTGGGTCTTAGTTGCTGCACATGGGACCTTCACTCCTCACTGTGGCACGTGGGACCTAGTTCCCTGACCAGGGATTGAACTTGCACTGGGAGCAGGGAGTCTTAGCCACTACCTACCAGGCAAGTCCCTCACCGATGTTTCTAAATGGTTGTAGAAAACAAAAGAAAAACAGTAAATCATGACATGTGAAAGTGATCTGAAATTCAAGCTCCAATTTCCACAAATGAAGTTTTGCTGGAACACAATCACACCCGTTTGTTTCTATATGATCAGTGGCTGCCTTCCCACTACAACAGCAGAGCTGGGTTGTGATGGAGACCGTATGGCCTACAAAGCCCAAACTATTTACTGCTTGGCCCTTTGCAGGAAAAGTGTGCCAACCCCTGGCCCAGAGCCTGAGGAGACAGAGAGAGCCCGGTGAGCTGGCCAGAAAGCTAAGGGTTCCCGCTTGCATCGCACTTCAACCGCATCCTCTCATTTGAATCTTACGGCTGCCCCACGAGACAGATGGGATGGGAGGAAACTAGGAAACAGAAGTGATGCCGTTTCCCCAAGGCCTCATCGCTGGCTACTGAAAGAGCAACTCTCATCTCTCCTTCTCACTCTGACAAGTCTGTCCCCGATGTCACACTGTTCCTCAGTTGAGTGACCAGTCCTTTTTTTCATGCCCCAGGTATTTTTTTAACCACTGCTACGTGGCAGAGGCCCAGGAACTAGAGAGACATCCCTCATGGCACCGACCTCAGAGCAGGAAGGCAGGTGATCAACTATCTTCTGTGTTGAGTGCTATGGAGGAGAGGGTCAGGGCATCATGAAACTGGGCCCCAAAGCGACCTAACCTTGTCTAAGGTATCAGGGAACAGTTGTCCAGGGAAGTGGTATTAAAACCAAGACCTGAAGGACCAGGGGAATTTGGCCCAGTTGGTGCGTGGGGTAGGGAGTCGCATGGGAAGGCACAGGGCAGACAGGCATCTGGTGAGTTCAAGAAGCCAAAGGCCAGAGTGGCTGGGATGAAGCAGACAAGCGGTTAGTGGGAAGAGAAGCGCCAAGGAGAACAGGAAGGGGCCGATGCGTAAAACTGGGGGCTTGATCCTACACCTGATAGGAAGAGATTAAAAGCTCTTAGTCTGGGTCTTTGAAAGCAGAGTCTGAGGCAAGGACTTGGATGCAGGGAGTTTATTGGGAAGTCAATTCCAGGAAACCAGGGCAGGGAGCCGGGAATCTAAGAACAGACAGCCGGGGTAAGAACCACAAGTAGGAAGGATAAAACTCACTTTTTAATAGCAATCAGTTCCCCAGACTCAATGCTTCTTCCCAGCAGGACGGAACCGTAGGTTCCATCCCCGAGTTGCTTGATGGTTGTGTATCTATTCATGGTGTGCCCGCTCAGGCCGGACACTCATCTCAGGGCCAAGGCGGATCAGTCCTGCAGCCGCAGCCGACCTCCCCAGAGTGTAACCAGATTTTTCTATGGCAGCACCAGCACAAGGTATTCAATAGAACGTGACTATCTTCCAAATACATATTTTCAAAGATGAATCTTCGGCCTGTAGAGAACGATAAGAGACAAGGATAAATGTTAATGGACATTTCTGAGTCTGTCTAAATCAGGAGCCGGCTGTAACCCCCCAGCTCATCATCCGTTATTTGTAAATAAAGTTTTATTGGCACATAGTCATGCCCATTGCATATTATTGGCAGCTGTTTTTACGCTACACAGCCAAGTAGGTGTGACATGGACTGTATGGTCCACAAAGCCTAAGGGACGTATTACTGTGCCCTTTACAAAAAAATGTTTGTCCACGTCTGGTCTAAATAATGCTCTTTTCTAATTTTTTATAAAACAAGAGATAGAATTCTTGGAAAGTGATTTCACCACTGACTCAGAAATTAATCAGCTGCAATTTAATAACTTTCTGCTGACTAACCACTGTAGGCAAACACTACATGGTAACTATAGCCGATAGAAACTGCTGAGCTATAAAACTCCATGCTAAATATGCTATGTTCTGTGTAACTCAGCTACAGTTAACAATGTAAACACACAAAGGCCAAGAAATGCTTAAATTAAGGTTCTCCTGATAGAGAACTTACATGTGCTCCATGAACTGTTTGTGGCTAGGCAAAGATAGCATTTTAATATTTTTATTACTAACATTTGGAAGCTGAACAAAGAACTAGTAAATTTTTTAAGGCCTGCATGCTGGGTGTGTCTCTTTTAAAGTCATTCACTTGTGTTTTTTTTAAAAAATAAGTCATTGATTTGTTCATTTATAAAACTAAGTGTCATTCAGTCTGCCTATAATGAAGAAAATGTAGTACATAACTTAAGTGATTGCAATGCCTTTTAGGCAAACATTAATAAAATGTAAATATTTTAAATAAGTACACTAAAGGCATTAAAAATACATCTGTCAAACTAATAATCTGAAAATTCAAAAGATCAGAAAAGAATGGTTAGAAGTACGTGACCTTCTGCAACTAAATCCAGTCAATGCAACTTCTCCTTCCAAAAGAATTCCAATCAATAAATGTAAAAGGAAAAGAGGAAATTAAGAAATTCACTATTAGGCAAACTTCACCATTTGTTACAGACAAGATTCGCAGATGGATGCAAATATTGGTTGATGAACGTCTGGGGAGAAACAGGGGACATAAAATCAGGTGAAATAAGTCTGAGAAAGACAAAGACTGTATTATATCACTTAAGGTGAATCAGGGAAAAGGTGTCTAGGTATTCTTTGTAATGTTCTGGCAACTGTGTAGTATGTTTGAGTTATTATAGACTAAAAGTTGAAAAACTTCTCAAAACGGTAGAGGAATGAAATCTTTAAAAAGATAATATGTATCTTAAGCATTTTTTGGCCTAAAATATTTTAATGTAGATTTACTTAATAAAACCTAATATGAACTTGTTCGTGAGACAGAACACAGCACACATCATGGCTTTTCCACGTCACAATTAGTGAGCTATGGACTATTTTGGACACAAGCTGTGTCTCAACACAGAAACAGCATTTGGGCCAAAACATAAGCAATTTGGGGCTCTGTGTTTTTCCTTCTTGTTTATATTTATCTCCATCTATTTTTTATATGGGGTTTCCCAGGTGGCTCAGGGGTAAGGAGTCTGCCTGTCAAAGCAGGAGACACATGAGATTCTAGTTCAATCCCTGGGTGGGAAGATCCACTGGAGAAAGGAATGGCAACCCACTCCAGTATCGTTGCCTGGAGAATCCCATGGACAGAGAAGACTGGCAGGCTACAGTCCACGGGGTCACAAAGAGTCAGATATGACTTAGAGACTAGACAACATTTTTGATATGACAATACGGTTTTTGCATGATTCATAATTGCATTTTTCAAGGTAAAATTCCCAAACCATTGTTGTATGTCATCTTCCTTTAAAAAAAAAAAATCATTGGAACTTTGATCTGTCAAAAATCAGCTAACTAATAAATTACATGCTTTTTTTTTTTTTAAGTAGCCTTTGACCTAGAACAGTGGGAAAAATCTTTTTTAACAAGAAAATAACATGATCAGATTTGCATTTAGTAATCCAGTTAGAATATTCTTCTTAATGTCCAACTTAAACTTGACTATTCTAATTTCTTTATGCTGCAATTTTTGTGGACATAAAAAAAATATCTCATGAAAATGTGTATGATCATCAAATTAGTAATCAGATGTGTCCCTCTCAGCCTCTTCTTGCTATAATTACACATCCTTCCCTCACAGGACCCATTTTTCCACTCCTTTAATTATCTTTGGCATTTATCTGAATCCTCACCCATTTTTCCATCTCCTTGATGAACTATGGTGACCAAAATTTAATAAAGATCTACATTCCAGAAGCATGTGGGCTTTCCCTGTTTTTTTTTGGGGGGGGGACAATGGGCATTATACTATGATAATAATAATTCATATCTATTATTAATCATAGAAGCCTTTCTTTGATAGTTACTTCCTCATCGACTAAAGTTGTACAATTGGGAAAATGTCTTCCTAGATTATCATTGAGAAAACTCTCTGGAAAAAATTAAGAGCTTTATCAAAATCATGATAGAGTGGGTCATTCATTCAGATACAGTCACCCTATGATTCCTCCTTGCTACCATCAGCCACATTATCACAGAACAAAACTCAATTACTCTGGCAAGATTTGACCCTCAACACACCATAGCAGTTGCTTTTTAATTTTTTTTGAGTAATCACATACGGTTGTAAAATGGATCCGACTAGAGTCTCTTCGGGCACTGATGTCAGGTTGATAGAGTCTAATTTTATTCACACCAAGATGCCAAGCACTATGCAAGGCTTCTGGGGTACATTATGGATAAGGGAAGGTCCTTCCTTTAAATGACTCACAACTGTCACATACGTGGAAGTTGCCGGAAACACTATGAGCCCACAGTAGAGAGAGCAGCCAATTCTTAGGAGGAGGGAGAGATCTGACAACCCTTCAGATCAAAAGCAGTATTGAGGTTTGAAGAATGAGTGAAGGTTTATTATACAGAGAAGGGAGAGAAAGGAATTACAGATGGAAAAAAAACTCTGCCAAAGGTTAGTGGGTATAAGAGCTTGGTATGCTCACAAGGGGGCAAATGCCTAGTCGTTCCTACCCTGTGTAAACTGTAGAATCACTTAGGAAATTTTTAACAGATACTGATGCCCAAGTCCCATTTCTAAGAGAAGGTCAAGGGTAGGGGCTGAGTTCTGGTAGTTTAGAAAGCCCTCCAGGGGATTCCAATGTACAACCCAACTGTGAAGTACAAGGCTAGGGCATAAAAGCCATGGAGGGCAGTAGGGAAACGCAGGCTACTTTGAGTGGGGTCTAGTTGTGAAAAGGTCTATTTGTCATGCAGGAATTTGGTCTTTACCTGCCACAGGGGAACTCTCTGGGGTTTTTAAGCAGGGAAATCACATGAGGAAGCTCCCCCTCTTGACTATTCAAACTGATGTTAGAATAGAGAGACTTGAGGCAGACAGACAAGTTTGAGTATTGCAATAGTCAGGTGAACTATGTGGAAGGTCTGAACAAAGGTACTGGACAGGATGAAAGTTAGAGTAGGAAATACTATGGGATCTATTTTCTGTGGTGTTGAATTTGAAGTGTGTACAAAACTTCTCATTGGAGATGCTCTTAGACTGTTCTATTTTTTTCCCCCAAAGATAGTGTATTATTGGAGTTCTTCAGAGGACAGCATTCAGACAAGGCTAATAATTGCAAAACTCTGGGGTATCATAGAGCACTACATGAACGGTGTCCATTGGAGTTGTGCAACATGGCAGCTGTGGGTCCAGAACAAGGGTCATGTGACAGTCTCAACATACACCTGAATTACTGTTCAACTCTGGATGACAAACTTCAAGAAAGATATTAAAGAACATACTAAGGGTCTAAATGAAAGCATAAGAGTAGCAGGTGAAAAAACAACAGAATACAGAAGAAAAGGAGACTTAGGCAGCCATGTTGATTATTTCAAGTATACAGAGGGGTACTGGAGAGAAGGATTAGTTGCATTATATATGAAGCTAGAGGACAGAACCATGACAGCTATCTGAGTTGTCTGTGCTCTAGTAAATTACTTCCTATCCTAAAAAAAGTGGCATTATGCAAATTAACATTAGACAAAAAGTATCACTTGACCACAGTCAATTCTGAACATAACCTAGCAAGAAGTGGTTAATGACATTTGAGATCAGTATTGTTCAGTTGTTCATCATTTTTGTGGTGGCCTGAATGTAAAGATTCACGTTATGCTCTGAAAGGAAACGAGAAAAACTCACTGCCGCTCTGGGAAAGCAACAGGGTGATGGACAACACGCTAGGAGAAAGAAGGACCGTATGAGATGCCAACACCCAACAACCATGCTCCTCTTGCTGCTTAATTTATAGAGCTCTGATTTTATTCAGGAGTCAGTATAATCAGGGACGGCAGCCACCTACTACAACCTCAAGGCATGAACTAGGATCAGTTGAAGCCAAGCCAAGCAACTCTAGTTCTTACTGAATACTGTTTAGGAGTGGGATGATGGTCTGACTTAGTGACGGGAAGGAAAGTGAGCCGGCAGGGGAAGAGAAAGTCTTCTGAGGGGGAATCTACTCCCTGATAGACACAGTTGGGGCTTCCCTGGTGGCTCAACAGTAAAGAATCTGCTTACAGTGCAGGAGATCCGGGTTTGATCCCTGGGTCAGGAAGAGTCCCTGGAGGAGGGCATGGCAACCCACTCCAGTATTCTTGCCTGGAGAATCCTGATGGACAGATGAACCTGGCAGGTTATAGCCCATGGGGTCGCACAGAGTTGGATACGACTGAAGCGACTAAGCAGCAGCAGCAGCAGAGACAGTTGACCAAGAGGTTGCCCTGTGTTTCTGCCTTGAACATGGCTGTATAAAGCTGTGATGTTTAGAGCTGAGCCAGTCTTCTGATGATGATGAGATGCCAGCTCTCAAGATGAGAATCCCAACTGCTGAGGATGGATGCAAGGAAAGAAGCTGAGTCCTGGACGACATCACTGGGCTGCTGCATGATCCCTGAAAATATCTGCTTTAGATTTCTTGTTCTATGACCTAATCAAAAGTCTTGGTGCTGAAGCCACCATCAGGTATTCCATCAAGGACAAACGAAAGCATTCCCGTGGAACACGTACAGTGACCGGGGCACGGCAGCTGGGGTAAGTTCCTGGCAGGGTAGAGACGACCACCGTGCTATAGCCGCACAAGGAAGAAGTCATCATGTGGACCACTGGCCAGGAATCTCAAGAAAGGCGCAGGGCCACTGATTTCTAAATAATGGCTCATTTCTCTTGTCAAGGACATGTCAGTTACTGATCCATGCATCACTGACAAAAAGCAATTTTTAAAAATTTTCCTTACCAATGATGTTAGTTTCCCACAGCGGCTGTTCACACATTATCATAAATTTGGTGAGTTAAAACATCAGAAATGTATTCTCTCATGTTTCTGGAGGCCAAAGCCTGCAACCACAATCACTGGACTGAGGTCAAGGTAATGGAACTTTCTCCAGAGGCTCAGGGAGGAATTCATTCGTTGTCTCTTTCAAGCCGCACAAGGAAGAAGTCATCATGTGGACCACTGGCCAGGAATCTCAAGGAAGGCGCAGGGCCACTGATTTCTAAATAATGGCTCATTTCTCTTGTCAAGGACATGTCAGTTACTGATCCATGCATCACTGACAAAAAGCAATTTTTAAAAATTTTCCTTACCAATGATGTTAGTTTCCCACAGCGGCTGTTCACACATTATCATAAATTTGGTGAGTTAAAACATCAGAAATGTATTCTCTCATGTTTCTGGAGGCCAAAGCCTGCAACCACAATCACTGGACTGAGGTCAAGGTAATGGAACTTTCTCCAGAGGCTCAGGGAGGAATTCATTCGTTGTCTCTTTCGGCAACTGGTGGCTGCTGGTGCTCCTCAGCACATGGCCACATCACCCCAATCGCTGCCTCTGTGGCCGCACTGCCTTCACTCTCTGTGTCACATCTCCCTTTGCTTTTCTCTTATGAAGACTGCTGCCGCCGCTGCTGAGTTGTTCAGTCATGTCTGACTCTGTGCGACCCCATAGACGGCAGCCCACCAGGCTCCCCCGTCCCTGGGATTCTCCAGGCAAGAACACTGGAGTGGGTTGCCGTCTCCTTCTCCAATGCAAGAAAGTGAAAAGTGAAGGTGAAGTCACTCAGTCGTGTCTGACTCTTCTCGACCCCATGGGCTGCAGCCTACCAGGCTCCTCCGTCCATGGGATTTTCCAGGCAGGAGTACTGGAGTGGGATGCCAACTGTCCTCTCCGCTTATGAAGACTGGTATCTGCATCTAGGGCTCACTCAGATAGGGCTTCTTCCGTGGCTCGGTGGTAACGAATCTGCCTGACAGTGCAGGAGACACAGGAGAGGCGGGTTCGATCCCTGGGTCAGGAAGGTCCCCTAGAGGAGGGCTTGGCAACCTACTCCACAGTATTTTTGCCTAGAGAATCCCACAGTCAGAGGAGCCTGGCGGGCTACAGTCCATAGGGTCGCAAAGAGTCGGACATGAGTTAAGCGACTAAGCACACACACTCACCCACTCAGATAGCCGAGGTTTATCTCCCCATCTCAAATAATTTAATCACGCCTACAAATAAGCCAAAAGGGTGGTAATAATAATTCTAGAACTTACTATATACACAGTAGTATGATAAGCGCTTTGTATATATTAATCTGTTCAGTTGTCACAATGGTGCCAGGTAGGTACTATTATTTTTACCCTATTTTACAGATAAGGAACCGGAGACACAGCTACTTGTTCAAGGTTATGCAACTAATCAGCAATGGCATTGAGACAGGAACCCAGGCCGACTGCACCAAACTCAAGGGAGCGATTGCAAAAGATCCAAAGGTCATGAAATCTTTTGAGGATCTGAAAATCAGAGGAATTAAAAGGAGTACTTTGTAGCTCAAAGTTCAAATACAGAAACCACTGATGTGGCCATGCTCCAGTTGGCCTCATTCTACAATCAAGCTTCGGCGGACCCAGCGGGGACCTTGCCAGCACCCACTGCTTATAGCAGAAGCGACTGATTGTGTACAAAGAGGGACCGAGTTCCAGTTTCCACTCAGCTCAGTATCCAAAGGTCATGAAATCTTTTGAGGATCTGAAAATCAGAGGAATTAAAAGGAGTACTTTGTAGCTCAAAGTTCAAATACAGAAACCACTGATGTGGCCATGCTCCAGTTGGCCTCATTCTACAATCAAGCTTCGGCGGACCCAGCGGGGACCTTGCCAGCACCCACTGCTTATAGCAGAAGCGACTGATTGTGTACAAAGAGGGACCGAGTTCCAGTTTCCACTCAGCTCAGACCCCCTGTGCCTCAGAGCATCTCTCGGTCCTCGGGTTAATTTCCATGAAGTTAGGAAGAGAGACTTGATGAAGTGAGGTTCTTTCCTGCTCTAATACTCTGTGGTTCTGTGACTCTCCGGGTCAGGAATCAAGCTAGCACTTAGGGGGAAAAAAACTGATCAACATTTCCACCTTCCCAATCACACACACTAAAGCTAGCAAAGGGCAGATGATTCCCCAGAGGGACCCCATGTCATCTCCCATCCGGAGCGGGACAAGAGTCCCACTGCCTCAGCCAGACCCCAAAGTCCTGAGACCCCTGTCATATGCTACAACATGAATGAACCTTGAGATCTTCGTGCTCAGTAGCTCAGTTGTGTCTGACTCTTTGCAACCCCATGGACTGTAGCCTGCCAGCCTCTCTGTCCATGGGATTCTTCAGGCAAGAATGCTGCAGTGGATTGCCATTTCCTCCTCCAGAGGATCTTCCCAACCCAGGGATCGAACCCACGTCTACTGCGTCTTCCGCATTGCAGGTGGACTGTTTACATCACCTCCTCAGGGCCTCCTGTCCCAACCTACACAGACACAGCCAACAGCTCTCTCCATGAGAGGCCACAGCGCTCTGTCCCTGACCTCCTCAGTGGTCAGTAACACACAACCCCACCCTAGACACTCACCATACTTCCTTCATCTCTGTTCTCACACCTCCTGATTTGCTTTCACCAGCAGGTTCTCATGGTTTGAATGGTCAGAATATGAATTTCAGTGGTTGCTAGGTATGTCTTACACCACCCTTGGTAAGTACCTCAAAACATAGCGCTTCTATTTCTTCACGTGCAAAGTCATGGCAACCAGAGGGTCTGCCCTGAGCAGAAATGTTCCGAAGTTCTGAGACAGGAGAATAGTAAATACTGCAGAAAGATTAAAGTAGACAGGCTGCCTAAGACCTCCCATCACAGTGCTGGAATTACTGGGTCACAGAGAATCACAGCAAAGCCCCTGCAGGGTAGTCAGATCAGGCCTGTGGCCTCTGGGCTAGGCTGTACCCAACTCACAGAGTGATACAGCTATATTTTGATTTCAAAGGGTTCCAGTCAAACTTTGAAATGAATGCTATGGATTTGGGGGCTAGGTGACTTTGGGGAAACCTCCTTGCAGTCTGTCCCAATTGCCTCTCACTCCCGTTCCATCCTCAGAGGAACACTCCATCTGCTCACGGCCAGTAGTGCGTGCCGGGTGCCCTGCTCATCCCCAGCTTGGGAAACCATCTGGACACTGGGTGGTCCACTCTTTATTTCTGAAAACTTGAGAGCCACTGAGTAAAGACACAATCACTCATTTTTTAAAGATAGGAGGCAGCAAATTGTATGCACAAGTGGGCATCTCTGGAAATTGCAGTTTACCAGCCCTTCTTCCCCCATTCAGACTTGTATGGCATGCTTTTCTCTCTGAGCCTTGTTTTCCACTGAAAAGATGCCACTGCTTTCACCTGTCCTCACAGGAAAACTGGATCATGTGCAAAATAACTCAAGGGCCCTTCTCCTGGAATCTCTGAGTTCTGTTTTACCTCAAGTGGCATGAAGTCTAGGTTCACACGAGTCCTAACTTTACAAGAGTAAAGTTAATACTGTTACATTTCTATTAAAAAGGTACTAAAAGTAGTACATCTATTTCTTTTTTTCCCCCCCTGGGACCTAATTCTGCTCCCCATATATATTTCAGCAAAAATGTCCTTTGAGTATTTTGCCGCTTGGACTAGTACTTTTCTCTGCACTGGGGGCAGCAGCTACAAAGCCAAAAGAGTCTTCTTCATTGTGGGTCTTGCTGTGCCATTTCTGTGCCAAGGAGCATCATAGAGATGCTTCCAGGTACTGTCTTGAGCCTCCCTGGTGGCTCAGTGGTAAAGAATCCACCTACAGTGCAGGAGATGAGGGTTTGATCTCTGGGTGGGGAAGATCCCCTGGAGAAGGAAATGGGAACCTGCTCCAGTATTCTTGCCTGGAAAATCCCATGGACAGAGAAGCTTTGTGGGCTACAGTCTATGAGGTCGCAAAAGTCAGTCACGACTGAGCGACCGATCATGCACACACTGCCTTTAACTGGAAGGATGGAAGAAGAAAATCGTTACCTGGGTTGCCCTCTACTGTTCCACAGAGGCTGTTTCATACGCTGACATCCCTTTCCTCCTTCAACCTGAGCTCCTGAGAGAAGAATTCACACACCAGGTCTTGGGTCCCAGGAGAAAGTTCTAGAACCTTCTATCACTTCTCCTACAAAGGGCCAGATGCCTTGATCCCAAAAGAAAGTCTTCCACTGCTGGTAGATTATTTCTAGACTAGGACCCATAGAAACTCCAATACTTTGGCCACCTGATGCAAAGAGCCAACTCATTGGAAAAGACCCTGATGCTGGGAAAGATTGAAGGCAAAAGGAGAAGAGGGCGACAGAGGATGGGATGGTTGGATGGCACCACCTATTCAATGGACATGAATCTAAGCAAACTCTGGAAGACAGTGAAAGAAAAAGGAGCCCGGTGTGATGCAGTTCATAGGGTTGCAAAGAGCTGGACATGACTTAGCAACTGAACAACAACAGGAACCTTCATTCTGTTAGGTTGTGGGCTGTGAAGAACCAAAGAGAAAGGAAATATTGAAGACCCACAGGAAGAATAACTTGCCCCTGACTAATGGGAAATTGTGTATGAGCCCGGGTGACAGTCTCCCAGCTTCATGGAGGCGGTGGTTGTGGTCTGGGCCTCAGCTGCTCACTTGTTGACCACCCTCTGTTCTAAGGGTGGGCAAGAGAGGTTGAGGTGAAGATGAGGGAGGGAGTCATAACATGTCTCATATTCAAGCTCTACTCAAATATCACAGCACGTTTAAATCACAGCAGAGCTCACGCAACATTAAGATGCTTCACAATCATGCATAATAACAGAACAAATCAATGACATGTGTTAAGGAAGAAGATGCTTAACATAAAAATAAAACAGAGCAGTGGTCTGCAAATGTTTTCTGTGAAGGGCCAGTAAACATGATGGGCTGTGAAGGTGACATGTCTCTATCATAACTACTCAAGTCCTCTGCTGTAGCACAAAAACCATCACAGATGACACGCAAACCAATGGGCATGGCTCCATCCAGTACAAGTCTGTTTTCAAAAACAGGCGGCAGGCAGGACATGCAGGGCATGGAGTGTGGACCCTTTAAACATAGGGAAACCCTGCAAGGAGGCAGAAGCACGTGAGCCTTTTCTGCATAACCCGCGTCATAACCCGCGTTTACCCGAGTCACAGGGTTACATATACAGACCGTGTGTATCTTGGGAATATAAGCTCCCTAAGGGCAGAGGTTTTGTTCCTTTCACGACTGTATTCCTAGCACCCAGATAGATATCTGGCATCCAGTTGGCCTGAATAGGTGCTCATAATAAAGATGTGTTGAATGAATTAATGAATGAATGAGTAACTTATGGGTTTGTAAAGGGTCATTTTGACTGTTGTCAATTTGGGGGCGCTACTGGCTTCCCTGGTGGCTCAGACGGTAAAGAATCTGCCTGCAATGTGGGAGACCTGGTTCGATCCCAGGGTTGGGAAGATCCCCTGGAGGAGGGCATGGCAACCCACTCCAGTATTCTTGCCTGGAAAATCCCCATAGACAGAGGAACCTGGAGGAGTACAATCCATGGGGTCGCCAAGAGTCAGACACATTGAGTGACCAAGCACAGGTCACAGTGGTAAAGAACCCTCTAGCCCCTGCAGGAGACGTAAGAGATGCAGGTTCAATCCCTGGGTCAGGAAGATTCCCTGGAGGAGGAAATGGCAACCCATTCCAGTATTCTTGCCTGGAGAGTCCTATGGACAGAGGAGCCTGGTGGGCTACAGTCTGTAAGAGTCTCAAAGAGCTGGTTCTCAAAGAGTCGGACACAACTGAAGCGACTTAACACAATTTTCCTGTACCATCAACCCCACTTCTGCCACCATCCCTCATATATAATTTGGAAAACTGAACAGCTCTATAGAGACCAGGGCATAAAAATTATGAATCATTCTCAAAAGATTCACAGCAATTTAGGAAAACATGTGCTTTGTAACAGCCAAAGTAATATGTAGGTATATATGGCTTACTTTTTCCTCATTCACTTTTGTGAGTTAAATCAATCATTAATAAATTCACTTTCAAAGCAAAGGGTGTCCAGGAGGACACTTGGACACTGTTTCCATAGGCGATTAAAAATGCCCACTTTCTCTCTTGTAAAAAGTATAGGAAGGCTGCTGCTGCTGCTAAGTCACGTCAGTCATGTCCAACTCCGTGCAACCCCATGTACTGAGGCCTACCAGGCTCCTCCACCCATGGGATTTCCCAGGGAACAGTACTGGAGTGGGTCGCCATTGCCTTCTCTGATAGGAAGGCTGCTACTGCTACTGCTGCAAAGTCACTTCAGTCGTGTCCGACTCTGTGCGACGCCAGAGACGGCAGCCCACCAGGCTCCCCCGTCCTTGGGATTCTCCAGGCAAGAATGCTGCAGTGGGTTGCCATTTCCTTCTTCTCCAATGCATGAAAGTGAAAAGTGAAATTGAAGTCGCTCAGTCGTGTCCGACTCTCAGTGACCCCATGGACTGCAGGCTTCCAGACTCCTCTGTCCATGGGATTTTCCAGGCAAGAGTACTGGAGTGGGTTGCCATTGTCTTCTCTGGATAGGAAGGCTACTAACCTTGAAATGACATACAAAAAAAGTTCAGCTCTCTAAAGATGTGGTTTTTTCAAATTCTGAGTTGGCTTCACAAGTCAGAGCTCCTAGGATCTAAAGCCAGCTGCACACATGAGTTCAAATCCAGGCACCCTTTCTATGAAAGTTTCAACTTTCAAAGCACAGTGAGCCAGGTACTTAATGCGCAAGGATGCTTATTTCCTTGGAAGGAATCAAGAAAGGAAGCTCTCTGCTTGGACTGAGTATTTCCCTTGGCTTCTAGTAAGCAGCAGAATTTTCCTAGCATCAGACAGCACCTCACAAAGAGCAGAGACAGTGAGTGTGAATTTTAGAGCAGCCTTGGTTATCATCTCTAGAGGACCCTCTGCTGCTGCTTCTACTTCTTGGCTACTGGTAAAGGTGTTTCTGATTTCTGCTTGCCATAACACTTAGCATTTCAATATAATTTGCCCCTGAAATTGATTTGCTTCAGTAAATTGTTTTCACTAGGTAATTTTCTCAAACACTCTGTGTATATAAAGATGTTAAAACTGTTTCAAGGTAAGCACAGTCAGTCTAGGACCCAGTTACACTGTAGATATGTATAAGTCACCTGGCACACATCTCTGTTTGTAGATTTTCCCAGTCACCCACAGAAACCACACGCACTGAGGTCCACAGATAGGAGGTTTCTGATGCTCTAGTTACAGGCCTTTCTCAGAAGGCCATGGTCATCCAAGAGAGCTGATGAAACAATTTATGGTTAAGTAAGACACTATCCACAGCTGACAGATCAACATGCACAGAAAGGTCACTGTGCCCAAAATTCTGCCCAGAAACCGCTAGGCAACTCGTCCTTCCATAAATACACACAGTCACACATACCCCCACAATCAGAGAGACAGAAGTTCTATGTACAACTCCAACTCAGCAAGATCCTGCAAAATGGAATGGAGGAGCTTGCTGCAAAGAAGCAGTGAAAAAGAAGAAAAAAATTTAAAGGCGTCCTTGTTCCTGGCGAGGTTCACATGGAAAAACAGCAGCAGATCCCAGAAACAGAGCTGTAGCCAGGAATAACCTAAGCTCAAGCCATTTTAAGTAAGGGCAGAATAACACTTACTAAGGATTCTATATGGTTGCCATCATCTAGGCCTCCAAGCCGAGCCATGACTTGACTCCAAGTCAGTCAACAAACATCTACCAGATATCTGCTACATCTCTTCGAGTCACTGTGGAGGGCTGAGCAGATTTTTTTCTTAGGTGTGTTCCAGGCACTGTTCAGATACTGAGGCCATCTCCTCACTGCAGCCAGATGAGGAGGCATCTCCCCTATCTTACATACAACGACTGGCTTCCCAGGTAGCTCAGTGATAAAGAATCTGCCCGCCAAGGCAGGAGATGCAGGAGACCTGGGTTTGATCCCTGTGTCCAGAAGATCCCCTGGAGGAGGAAATGGCAACCCACTCCGTATTCTTGCCAGGAAAATCCCAGGGACAGGGGAGCCTGGAGGACTACAGCCCATGGAGTCACAGAGTCCGACACGACTTAGTGACTGAGCGTGAACATGCAACCTAATGCTTGAAGAATCCATAAGGCCACATGGGTACAGAGGATGAGCCCCAGTCTCAATTCTGCTTGAGTTCAAAGCCCACACCCCACCTTACCATGCAGAAAAATACCACTCCAACCCTAAAGAGACTTCCCTGGTGGCTCAGATGGTAAAGCATCTGCCTACAACATGGAAGACCTGGGTTTGATCCCTGGGTCGGGAAGATCCTCTGGAGAAAGAAATGGCAACCCACTCCAGTATTTTTGCCTGGAAAATCCCATGGACGGAGGAGCCTGGTAGGCTGCAGTCCATAGGGTCACAAAGAGTCGGACACAACTGAGTGACTAAACTAAAACTAACCATAAAGAGGCTTAAAATAACCTAAATCAGTTAGAGATCAATACAATCAAAATAACAAAGGCCTAACAAATATCTGGAAACTTGCTAGAGAAATGAACAGAGAAGATGTTATAAAAGAAATGAGGACTTAGGTTCTTTCCCTGAAGAAGGGGAAGATTTGCACAGGAGAGGAGGAGAAGTGTGGGGGTTTCTAGGTCCGTGATCTGAGCAGGGACCACCCTGGCCCCCTGTAGTAGAACAGGCCAGTAAGAAGACTACGCCCACAGAGTGCAAAGATGTATGGTGACCTGAAAATCAGACTTAGATGGAAAGGGTGAGGCCTGATTATGGAAGGCTTCAAAAAATCAGGCAAATTATTTTAGACTTGGGATAGTTGAGAAGGGAGAGAACCTGAGGGTTGCAAGGCAAAGAGAGACATGAGGAAGTGATAGTTTTAAGAGACTAGATGGACAAGAAGCTGAAAAGACCAGAAAGGGGTGGTGTGTCTCATTCATTCATTCACTCATTCACTCATTTATCCATCCACCCAGCTATCCATCCACTCACTCGGCAAACATTTAATGAGGACTTACAAGAGTTGGGCTTCCCTTGTGGCTCCGCTGCCTGCAATGTGGGAAACCTGGGTTCAGTCCCTGGGCTGGGAAGATCCTGTGGAGAAGGGAAAGGCTACCCACTCTAGTATTCTGGCCTGGAAAATTTCATGGACTGTATAGTCCATAGGGTTGCAAAGAGTCAAGTGACTCTCACTTTTACTTTACTGAGCCAGCTTGGGAGGCTGCCCCCATCTGCTGGGGAGGAAGGGTGAGGCTCTGAATTAGAATAGGGAGGAAGGGTTCTTCATAAACCACAGGCTAAAGGTCTTGATGACTCACTGATAGAAAGGATGAAGGAAATGAAGGAAAAGATGGCTAAAGATAATTCCAAAGGTTCAAGACTGACAGGATTTCCACCATTACTAGGAACCTCAAAAAATAACGAGAAGAAAACAATGAGAAAAGAAAAAAGAGCATTGATGATGTGAAACAGTCAACAAAACCCTCAAAGGCTGATTTTTTTTTTTAGCTTCTTTACACACAGTCTATAGGTAAGAAGTTTCAGTGAGAAAAACCATTTCTCTGTGACTAAATATTGAATTGCCTTGGCTAGGACAGACCTCTGCCCACTCAGACAGGCTCCATCAACCCTCCAACACTTCCTTCCATCATCTGAAATTAAATTGGTCTCACTTAGAAACGTGGCTCCCCATTCCTGCCCTGCCACCAGTTTTAACTTTGGAGAAGGGGACAAGGCAAAATGGGCAGGCAGGGTCACTGTAGAGGGCTGGACCTTAGGGAGCAAGCAGTGGTATATTATTTTAAATAAAGAATCCCAACCCGGCTCTTATTTCTACACTCACAATTACTTGTTCTCAAAGAGACAGGAAGGCCAAATTCTTTACCAAATTGCAGTGCTTTGTTCAGAAACTATTTCAAATGTGCATATTTATGAATACATTAACTTCTAGCACAGCTAACATATGGTTGAGGCACAAATTCTTCTTAATAATTTATATGTTAACTACACAAATTTAAACTCGGTTTAATTTTATATTCGGCAATAGTACAACTCACTTTGGAGGCACATCCTGAAAACCCACTCACTGGAAAATGTGAGAAATGAAAACTACAGCTATCAAACTGTACAAAAAGTGCTCCAGGCTAAAATAAAAAACACAAGTGCCAATACCTTAAAGCAATCTAGCCCTGGATGCAAGAATCAGGGTGATATTTTCTCTCTATAATCCAGCTTCAGCAAGAGCAGTTCTTTATTTAGTTTAAGTGGAAACGAATACTCTTTTCCGAAAAATAAGGCATTCAGCTACTTTTTTTATTTAAAAGTAAAAGCCCTCACTGGTACTGTCAAACTTTAAAAGGTGCATTACAAAAGAAACGGCGGTTCTGAAAAATCCTTCAACATCTCTCTCCTAACATCTACTCAGATTAGTAAAAAGAAACCCAGTGAAAAATGGTTGCACAGAAATGTGTGAAGATTTGCTCAGACCCCTTGCGGGACAGCCAAAGGCCTAGTCGGGTAAATTCCAAAAGCAAGTTCCCCCACCTTCTACTAAAGGGGCTTCATATCCGGCCGGGATCTTTCCCCTCCTTTAACGCTAAAAGGTAAACACACAGCATAATCTTCCCGACTCGGAGGAAATGGGAGTTTTTCTACCAAGAAGGAGAGACCCACGGGACCGCGGAGAGAAACTACAACCCCAGAGCCTCCCTCTCGCCCTCCATTCCCTCGTGGGGCCACCGCAGGGGGTGGGGAGACCCTCGCGGCTCGGGTCCATCGCCCCCAGTGACAGGTCCCCCGGCGGAAGCCCCTCATCCCCGACCCCACTTACCGGCGCCGCGGCACAGGCGAGGGCCCGCCCCTGCGGGGAGCGCGGTTCCTCCGAGGGCAGGCGCGGGGTCGGCCAGGGAGCTGAAGCCTGTCGGGGCGATCCCCGCTAGGACGGGCCGAGGGGTCCGCGCAGCGACGCCCGGGGGCGCCGGCGAGGGGCGCGGGCCGCCCGGCGCATGGTGAGCAGCGGGGATCCGGCCGCTCTCCTGCCTCCGGCAGGAAAACAAACAAAAGGCTGAGAGGCTTGCGGTGGGGACGACCGGTCGCTTTCCCTGGGAAAAGTTACCCTGCAGCTCCCCTCGCTGGCCCCGCGCGTCTCTGCACCGCGGCCGGACCGCCTGGGGCGCCGAGCCGCGCGCTCGGCTCTCCACCCGTGCCCTTGGTAGCCCAAGGGCCCTGTGTCCCGCTTACCGCCGAGGAGCTCTCTAGCTCCACACAGCCACCTAGGGCATCACGATGGAGAGATGCAGGCCGAGGATGCACGTTCGGAGGACGACATCCCATTACAGATGATCATGGTGGACACGCTTTCCTGGCTTTAAAAAACATCTGTAATGCTACCGAAACATGGTTAAAGATGGCAAATGCATCATACTTAACCATAATAAAAACTATTTAAAATAAAAACCAGACTGCGTGTTAGCGTCCATTGGAACTTCAAGAGCTTTTATGTTGTGAGCAACTTTAGTTTGGAAAACCGGATTGTTACTCAGGTGGAGAACACACTAGGTAACGCTCTACAGATTGGTCTCAAGGTGTAACTAGTTATTTGAAATTTAATACGGCTTAAACGCCATCACTTGTGTCCTTAGTTATATTGCAAAGGTAAATCATCCCTATGAGGACTGGCTCTGAACCACTTTGAAAAAAGAAATTGCTTTGAGATCCTCGATTTAAATTCACATAATTGCCCCAAGCCAAGGTTTCTCACACTTTAGCTGGAGGCATCAGAATCACCCCCAAGAGCTTGTGAAAACAGATTGCTGGGTCCTCTCCCCAGAATTCTGGTGCTAATACTACTGGTCAGGAGAAACACATTGCCCTGAGCAACACAATTAATAAAGCAGTAATCCTTCTCTGAGTTTAGATCTCCAGCTCATATCGGTTTTCTCTCACTTTGTTTTTAACTTCTAAGAACTGAAAAAATTATTTCCAAAAAGAATCTATGCAAAAGGCCCGAATCCCTCTTTTCTCTTGCTTCTGTTGAAGAAACAAGATACAAGTCTGCCAAGCTTCCTTAGACTCCCTGTCACAAACAGGAATGGGTCATCTGTCCACTTGGCAATTGTATAATATTTATCTACATTCATGTTTACCTACACAACACCCAAACCATATGGCAAATGAGAACTGAAAGTCATTATCAGTGAAAAGATATGGAGACAGGAGGCAGCCTAACAAGTCATATAACCAGCCCCATGAAAAGTGATTTTTGAAGTATTTAAAATGATCAGTTTTAGTCAAACTCAGTTGATCAAGCAATTGGCAAATGGACTGTCCTGATCTACCTTTAACAAAGGTCCACGGGGCCAGTAAGTGGCTTAGGTCAGTAGTCCTAGCCTAGGGAAAATTATAACCATGTGAGTATTACATAATATGATGAAATAATACAACACTGTAAAAAGGTCCAGTGGATAGAGTGGATACTTATCTAAAATTTTAGATAACAGCATTTTAATAAAGTAGATGCTCAATTTATTATTACAAATACTAATTATTATTTTATTAAACTTTATTATTTACTAGAATAATAGAAATAATGTCATGAGCATTCTACCAGTTTAATGAAATAGACTAGTTCTGAAAATATTTCAGTACCCCATTCCTCATTTGCAAAACCGATCTTTTATATTCATGAATCACATATAGCATTTCCTTCTACTTCTTGACGTACATCTAGTCTTTCTCCCGTTTTAATTTCAAAATATGATTTAGAAGAGGTCATGGGGAGGAAAATTATCATTAAAAGACCTAAGCCCTAGACCTTCTTTAAAAACTACAAACTGGTAAATTTTTGTCTCCCTTAAGTAAGAGTGTACTTTTTACAGGTAGCTGACTTAGGCAAATGAAAACATACCCATCAGAACGATGGATCTTAATATTAAAAGATAGTAGTTGGGGCTTCCATAATGTAGCTCACCATTCTGCACCCCTCCCTTTCTTTCCCTCTGTTTTTCTACAGAAAAATGGACTGCATTACTAAGATCTAAATAAACAGAATAAAGTAACGGATAAGAGATATAAACTCTTGTGATTTCGTGGAATCACGAGTAGGATCTTGGAAACCTGGTGACTATTAGTAACCCACACCTAGTAGAAACCTCAGAAACTCCATATTTGCTGAAAGAAGGTAATACGCTCCGAGGCTAGGTTTACACATAGCATGCCAAAGTCAGTATTTAAAACAATGTCAAGTGATGGAAAGTACTGTACAGCCAGCCAAACCAGAATGCCTTCTGCGGAAGTGAAATCAGCTGTTTGGGCTTTAAGAGGCGGGGCCAGAACAGCGTGAGTACCGGCTCTCTACGTGGAACGACTGACTACAAATCCCAGTGTGCCACGGGAGCCGTCACCGCAGTCTATCCGCGCCGTAGAGCCCCAGCGTCCTCCTCGCGTTGCATGCTGGGGTTTGCAGTGCGACGTGCGTTGCAAGGTGTGGGGGCTAAGTTTTCTCTCCTGCATTTTTCCTGAGTTCCTCTTTTTCTCAACCTCCAGACCCGTGTTTTCGAGAAGCTTAGTAATTATGACAGCCGAATGCAAAAGTAGGAAGTCAAGAGATACTCTGGAGAAGGCAATGGCACCCCCTCCAGTACTCTTGCCTGGAGAGTGAACTGAACTGAACTATATACCTTATTTACATTATGGGGCTCTATTTATGTTGATTACCTCAGAAATCTCCAGTTGTTGGACATGTGCATGGCTGAAGCAAAGTTGCAGTTTATTATCAAAGAATATAGTAAAGCCAATTATTGCTATATACTTGCCTTACTGACCAACTCAGTTAAGCTGAACTAGATACTATTGCTGATATTTGAAAGCCAGAGTTCATATTTAAGCATCAGTCTACATTTTTTCAAATTAAAAAAATCTTTCTAATTCCTCCCTAATTTTTAAGTGGATCAAGAATTCAAGGACCTTAATGTGCATATCTTTAAACTAATAAGGATAAGAGATACTATTAATAATTGCTTTTCTTAAAGTAGTTTTATAAATTTTAAATAAGATGCCTTTCATTCAACAGGCTCTGTGGTAAGATTTGTTCTAAATGCTGAAACTGGATTATCTAATTATGTGTTTTCCATTCATTAAAATAAATGCAATAGACATCTGATATTTGAAAGCCAGAGTTCATATTTAAGCATCAGTCTACATTTTTTCAAATTAAAAAAATCTTTCTAATTCCTCCCTAATTTTTAAGTGGATCAAGAATTCAAGGACCTTAATGTGCATATCTTTAAACTAATAAGGATAAGAGATACTATTAATAATTGCTTTTCTTAAAGTAGTTTTATAAATTTTAAATAAGATGCCTTTCATTCAACAGGCTCTGTGGTAAGATTTGTTCTAAATGCTGAAACTGGATTATCTAATTATGTGTTTTCCATTCATTAAAATAAATGCAATAGACATTGTTTAGAATCAAATTGATTAGAATTGCATTTTCTATGATTTGTGTTGCATTTGCTAATGCTGCTGCTGCTGCTGCTGCTAAGTCACTTCAGTCGTTATCTGACTCTGTGCGACCCCATAGAGGGCAGCCCTCCAGGCTCCATTGTCCCTGGGATTCTTCAGGCAAGAATGCTGAAGTGAGTTGCCATTTCCTTCTCCAATGCGTGAAAGTGAAAAGTTAAAGTGAAGTCGCTCAGTTGTGTCTGACTTTGGCGACTCCATGAACTGCAGCCTACCAGGCTCCTCTGTCCATGGATTTTCCAGGCAAGAGTACTGGAGTGGGGTGCCATTGCCTTCTCCTTTGCTAATGCTAATGTTACATTTATAATGCTTAATTTCATCAGGAAAACTATATAAAAACCAGATTCCAAATGCTGCAGTATATTTAATGAAACATGATTTATTATACATACAGCCATGAAATAAGCTTTTTTTTTGGATGTAATTCCTTTTCAAAACTTTATCTATAGGGAAATATAATATTATAATAAACTGATTAATAGATTTTCATAGAAATATAGAAGGAAATTTCTGTTGACCTATTTATAGAAATAAAAGTAGGATCTCTCAGAAAATGAAATTCAGTAAAAGAACCCTAGTCATTCTTATAAAGGGAGAATGGATAGTGGCTCACATGGTAAAGAATCTGCCTGCACTGCAGGATCCATGGGTCAGGAAGATCCCCTGGAGAAGGGAATGACTACCCATTCCAGTATTTTTGCCAGGGGAATTCCATAAACAGAAGAGCCTGGAGGGCTACCGTCCATGGGATCTGAAAGAGTAAGACATAGCTGAGCAAATAACACTTTCACACTTACATTCTTACAAAGAAAAAATTTAGTGGTTACATTTTTTAAGCTGTACACACAGTTTATCAGCTCTCTTTAAAAGCTCAAGAAATGCAGTTTAATTATTCAATGTAATTTCATAGCTATTAGGTATGTCTTTTTAAATTTCTAGGAATTAGATGATTTTACTATAGCAAATAGCTATCAAGTAACCACTTAATGTATACTTAGACCTTCAAAAAATTTTAAAAATGACTTTTTAGAAAAACTATAAATCTAATGAAATAGCATTTGGGCTGTATGATATTGGGTTAGCCAGAAAGCTTGTTCAAGTTTTTCCATAAGAGTTTATGGAAAAACTCAAATGAATCTTTTGGCCATCATAGTAGTTTAGTTCATTGGTCAATGATATGGCAGCTCAACTTTTGAGGGGAAAATTCCAAGAATGAGAAATTCTTACATTTCTTCTTCTTATGAGCACTCTAACCTACTCATTACCTCTTTCACATCTGGCCCTTAATAAATGTGACAGAAAGATTCTGGAGCATGTTAATTTTGTTTATTTGATATGCAGATTATAATAATTGTTGATCTTTCTTATCTAGGACATTTAAATCTTAATCATAGCTCCTCCTTTTGAACTGGATTGCAAAATACCACTGAAATGCAAACCTTTATGCCTGTCAAGCAAACAGGAAGCTAAGGAAAGAAAACTGGTTGCTTATTGAAAGCAACCGTTTGTAAAATACATATTTATGCATTTCATTATTTATTTTACCAGAGACAAATTAGCAGTACCACATTCTTTTTGGCAATATATATGTATGGGAAAGCAAAAGTTGCTCAGTCATGTCTGACTCTGCAACCCCATAGATTCTACAGGGATTCTACAGTCCATGGAATTCTCCAGGCCAGAATACTGGAATGGATCACCTTTCCCTTCTACAGGGGATCTTCCCAACCCAGGGATCTTACCCAGGTCTCCCACATTGTAAGCAAATTCTTTACCAGCTGTGCCACAAGGGAAGCCCAATAATACTGAAGTGGGTAGCCTATCGCTTCTCCAGGGGATCTTCCCAACCCAGGAATCAAACCAGGGTCTCCTGCACTGGGGTCTCCTGCATTGCAGGTGGATTCTTTACCAACTGAGCTATCAGGGAAGCCCACAGTATGTGTGTATACAACTGTGTATTTAAAGTATATATTTATTGCAAGTTCAATTTATTGTAAGATTGCACTTTATATAAACTATTTGGTTTCTGATTAGGAGACAAAATTCTGAAGATTTTTTTTTAAGGATGAATGCCAAAAATATTGAGCATTAATAAACATTCTAAATTATTTGTCAGAGGAGTGCGTGCTTAACAGTTTACAAATTCTTTTTTAGTCATTAAAACTGTTTTAACTCTGCTTTTGTCCCCTAAGATGCTCTACTAAACTCAGTTTCAAGTAACAGAATTTGATTTCTCAAGAAGCATTTTATGCTGTATTGGGTAAGAATGGTTAAAATTACTTTAGTTCAAAGAAATGGGACTACAGGTTTGGGGTTTTTTTAAGAATTGATTGAGAGTTTATTGAGCTATCTTATAATTTTTTTTAAAAAAGCTAACATGAGAGGTACGGATCCAGTCAGCTGAGAGTGTTACATATAAAGGAAGGTAAAATTTGTAAGCAATTTCTTGTAATGTAGCATTTTTCTTTTCAATTTCTCTTTTGCCAATATTTGAAAAGAGAACTCCTGAGCCATTTTTGAGGACAAACGTACCTTACCTGTTACCTAATCTGAAGTTCAAAAACCTAATGGAATAAAGTCTTGTCTCTCCCTTGTTAAGTGATGTATTTTTCCACAGTATCAGGGGACAAAGTAGAACCTCAGAGCAGGGATTTTTTTTTTTTTTTAAATTGGAGGATAATTGCTTTACAACATTGTGTTGGTTTCTGCTGTATATCAGCATGAATCAGCCATAAGCATACATATGTCCCCTCCCTCTTGAACCTCCCTTCCACCTCCCACCCAACCCCACCAGTGTCACAGAGCCCTGAATTTGAGCTCCTTGCTTCATACAGCAAATTCTCACTGGCTCTCTATTTTACATATAGTAGTGTATATGTTTCAGTGCTACTCTCTCAAATCATTCCACCGTCTCCTTCCTCCACTGTGTCCACCAGTCTGTTTTTTATATCTGCATCTCCTTTGCTGTCCTCAGACAAGGGATTCTTAATTTGACTCTAGGAAGTAACACTATGGTTGCTATTAATTGACCTTAATTATGTGTCAGATGTTGATTTATACCCTCCTTGTCTTCCTGGCATGTTGTGAAATCTGAGGTTCATTGTGATTTGTATTCATAGTTGAAATTTCCAACTGAATTAGTTTCTGATTAATGCTAAGCAAGGGCCTTATTCTCAAAAGAAGCAGAAAACCTCTACCTTTTAGGATTTTACAATCTCGGAGAAGTAAATTTTAATCACACAAGGAATAATAAATTAAATTAGCTTCAATTAAGCAATAAACACTGGTGAAAAATTAAATACTGGTGGAAAAGACAGAAGAATATTAATAATATGCCAGGATGCTTATATATAATCATTGCAGGAAGCATTTCTAGAATTTGCATACCTTTTATCTATATAGTATCACCATTCTGGGGTCCTGGCCTGAGGGAGAGGATGGTGCCAGCCTTGCCGGATCCCCAGAGTTACTTCCTGCGGAGCCCGCCCCCCCGGTGTGGGATCCAGGTTAGCAGAGAGGGATTGCTGGACGGCCGAGAAAAATGCCTCTCTTCGGCCTCCTAAGGGCATTGAACCAATCTCTTGCCTTTATTAAAAGCAGCGAACACAGATTGAGGTGAGCCGTCGCAGTATCTGAAATCGGGAGGGAGCTTTAGGCAAGTGGAGACACTTGTTGATCGCCGCCCCTCCTCGCAAAAAACCAAAAACAAAACCTGCCCAGGGAGCCGCCGTTCTGGCCTTTTATGGCGTCTTGAGTTTAGGACGCACTTGTCCCAGGACGCGGCGGTGCCTGGGGCAGGGTTTTGGCTGGCGGTTTGAGGGATTCTGTCGTATTTCAGGGCCATGAAAGCCCGAGTGGTCCAAGTGGAGAGACTGAAAATCTCCAGAAATTGACAAAGCAGGTTCCATGGAGCTACTGCGTGCTGGCACAGGTAGTCTCTGCCCGTGCTACTTTGCTCTGGCTTCCAACAAATTGTCGATGCGAGAAACTAATCTCTGGCCAAGTTGAATCTTCAAGAGTGAAATGATGCCAAACTCATTAGTTTATAGTAAACACCCAAGTGTTTATGAATGTATGAATGGTTGAATGAGTTTATGAAGTCAATTTGGAGAGTAAAAAACATTAATTAACTCTGCTTCTAAACTTTTAGAGTTCTCTGACCATGATTAAGCACTTAACTTTGGGTATTAACCCCATCTGTGAAACAGTACAATGATGAACACATGAGCTACTCTGGTGAAAAGTGATGTTAGGTCAAACTCAATTATGTAAAACAAAGTGAAAGTCTCTGCATTACAGCCGAAGACCTACTTATTTCAAGTGGTATTTGAGTTGAAAAATGCAGTAAAACCTCAAATTTGATTTGGTTTTGTGATCATACTGTCAAAATCACAGTCACAGTGGATTAGAGTTCTATTATAACACAACTCAGGGAAGAAGAAAGATACTGTCTGTATTATCCGTTTCCTGTCTCCTTACTTCATCCTTGAGATATGCATTATATATTTTCATGGCATTTTATTTGTTAATTCAGCCAGTTTTTCAAACACTTATCAGCCTGGCATAGTGCCAGACCCCAGATCTTGTTGCCGGTGCACTAATTCTAGTAAAAGAGATGAAATCTCGACAAAATTCTTCCATGCTGTGATACCAGCACAAGTGTAATGGGAAAACAAAAGAGGCAAGTAAAGGGATCAGAAAATGTTTCCTACTGGAGTAGTCCCTGAGCTGAGTCCTGAAGGATGAGGAGCAGTCACCAAGTGGGAGGAAGAGGACACTGGCATTCCAGATGCTGAGAGAAGTAACATGTGCAAAAATTGGGTGGGGGGTGGCAGGAGAGAGAGCAGGGGGAGCTCTTGAGGGCAGTTTGGGAGGACTATTGGGTTGGAGGTGGAGGCTGAATTACTGAGATACACCAGGGACTAAGGTCCCCTTCCATTAGCTGTCCTTAAAGTTTACAGTAATAAAGCAGACCCTTATTTGGGAGAGAGATACACTTGTTAGATCTATAAATTCAAACTCTTTTATTGTGTAATTTGCATTAGTGATGTTCTTAGAAAGGGGCTTCCCTGGTGGCTCAGCGGGTAAAGCATCTGCCTGCAATGCAGGAGACCTGGGTTTGATCCATGGGTCAGAAAAATCCCCTGGAGAATGAAATGGCAACCCACTCCAGCACTCTTGCCTGGAAAATCCCATGGACAGAGAGAAGCCTGGTAGACTACAGTCCATGGGATTGCAAAGAGTCGGACACGACTGAGCAAGTTCTCAGCTTAAAGAGACCTCCCCTAAAAATGTATTTAACAATACTTATATTTTCCAGTTTTCTAGAAGTTCATCTGAGTCTCTGGCCTTTCTCATTTCTTTACCGACTCAGCCTTCCCAGAGTGCCAGACACTTTAGCATATATTAACTAGTTCATCTCTTACAGGCCCCTCTGTGGTAAGTTCTGCTTGCAAGAGATAAGATGGGAAGCCAGGCTTGTTTGTGTTGTGCTGTGAAGTAGTGCAAGTGTGTCTCGTGGCTGTGCTTAAAGATAGATGCTAATACAAACATCTTAGTCCCAGGAGCAAATTAGAACCCAAACTGTCAACTGTAAAACTTAACTGTGATTGAAATGAGTAACATTAAATAGATTGTATTATTTTTATTTCTAACTAACTTTCTAGATCACTTCCCTGATTGTGACATTTCTTTATAGGATTGAACACTTAAAGTGTTGAGCAAGTCTTATTTGCTAAGAGGTGTGTTAGGTAACAGACTGCACCTGGGCAGCATTTCATTTTCAGTGGAAGGTAGGATTCAGTTTTATTTAGCAAACATTTATGGAGACTAAAAGGATAAAATGGAAGGATACTAACCTGGGGCCTCTATTAAGTCCTAAGCCATGCACAGTAATTCCAGCCCTTTATTCCACTCTAAGTCAATCCAATATATAAAAAACCTGTATTTATTTTTTTAAAAGGAACGGTCTTCTTTATGAACACCTTCACTGTTAACATGCCTTTGATTTTAATGAGTTTTTCTAGTACATTTAAGATATTAACAAAGTCATTCACACATTAGTAACATTCCCATTTATATAAAGAAAGGACAATCATATATGGGCTATATGTTGTTGTCCAGTCACCCAGTGGTGTCTGACTCTTGGCGAACCCATGGACTGCAGCCACCAGGCCTCCCTGTCCTTCGCCATCTCCTGGAGTTTGCCCAAGTTCATGTCCATTGCGTCAGTGATGCCATCCAGCCGTCTCATCCTCTAATGCCCTGTTCTTCTGCCCTCAGTCTTTCCCAGCATCAGGGTCTTTTCCAGTGAGTTGGCTCTTTGCCTCAGATGATCAAAATATTGGATCACGATATCCTCTTTTAAATGATCCACGAAACAAAAGCTATTTGTTGAACTCTGTACTGCCACTAACTGTTACTTTCTGAAACAAAGTGTTCTTTTTACTACCTACCAAACATTTTAAGCTGGAGACCAGTGAAGTAGTTTATTCTACGGTATTAAAAAGTTAAAGTACCAGATTTTTCCAACTGGAATCATTTTCCTCATCTGTGAAGAATTTATCTAGAGGAAGACAACTACGTGTTTCACTGGGCAGGTAGCTCAGTAGACAGAGTAGGTTACCCAGGGAAACTGGTGTCTGCATGTACATTCGTCAGATTTGTTTGTTTCCCTTCTCCTTAGGCAGAAGCTGAGGAAGACTGTCATTCCGAAGCTGTCAGGGAAGGAGATGATGATGATGAAAACGAAAGCCCTGCTGAGACGGATTTGCAGGTATGTTTCTTCGTTTGTGCTTCAGTTCTTATTCTGTTGGTTTCCATACATAAGCAGGAGTTGGTCATAGTTACAAAAATTCTTAGGTCCTTATTTGCATTGACTGTAGCTGTATTTTCATACTGGTTTTTGAAATGCTTCAATTATAACTATGTTATGGATTTCTTTTCCTGTAAACAGGGATTTCAGTGGCTACTGTGTCATTCAGTATATAGATTTAAAGTGTTCAAGGTATAATCATGAGTAACACCCATCACCTTAAAAAAAAATGGACAGATTTGACCGTCTAAAGTTTGAGACCTAGGTATAGCAAAAGATCTTCTAAATCAAGAGAAATAATTAAGTGGAAAAACTATTTGCCATGTAGAGAGAGAGGGTTGGTATCTCTCATGTAGATATAATATCCTTATAAAATTAGTAAGAACATAAGATAGATGAAAATGAACAACTAATGGACAAAATATATAATTTATAATATATGTAATATATTAAAAATTTATTAATTAAACATTTGAAGAAATAATCAGCCACAAGAATTTTATCAGTCACTGATCACTTTTATTGATTAGTCCTTGGGTGGGGCCCACCTGGGAAGAAGGTGTGCTCTTGCTGAGGCCTTAATCACAGGGCAGACAACTGAGGGCTGTTTTCTGGTAGCACTGCCAACTGTTCCAGATGTAGAGGTAGGTGTCTAGGCAGCACACCAGAGCCCACCGCACTGGAAGGCTTCACTTATTCTATATTTAAAAAAAATTTTAATGATGCATATTTAGAAAAAAATAATTACTTTAAAAAAAATAATGGTTATTACAGAGTTGAGGCTTACCCACAGAATTTTGAGATGATGTATTCCAAGTAGAAAGCTTGAAAACATCTAAGTTTAGACTCTGAAGTGATGGCTTATATTTTCAATTCCAGTTAAAATTTGATTTCCGTGTACCATTAGATTTCTCCTGTATAGAAAATCTTATTTTAGCAAACTTTCACTATTTCTTCAAAGTCTTAAGCAAAAATTATCTTGGAAGATAACAAGTATTTAGTGGTAGTAATTTAAAGACCATGTTTTCTCATTCAAGAATATGTATGTGTGTGGACATTGGTGTTGGATTATTGACAGATTGTTCCAGAGGTGAGCTCCTCTTCCTCGGCAGGTCCTAAGGCATCTTCTCCCCATCCCAGGCACAACTCCAGAGGTTCCGAGCTCAGTGGATGTTTGAACTTGCCCCAGGTGGAGGCTCAGGCAATTTAGAATCTCGACCGTGCAGAGCAGCGCGAGGCTCTTTGCAGAGAGCAGCGGACACCAGAGGAAAGCAGGAGCTGGCGAAAGAAGAAAAGGTAAGTGTTATGAGCATTGTACATGGAAAGATGTGGACAAGTGTGCCAATGTCTCCATCCCTCGGGACTTCTTGTAGGTCTTTGGATGATATGTTACTCCTCCTTTGCTACAAGAACACAGTCTTGCTGGGACCCTTTAGTAATACATACACCCCTGAGATTCATCTGGTCGCTAAAAGATAGATTCCTTTGAATTTATTCACAGAAGCCCAAACGAGGAAAAATTTGTTCAAATGTTAACACTTTCCCAAAGGCCGTAATGTAGTACTTGGTTATATTTTGAATTGAATACATTTAGTGATGCAGTGATCACTTTCTTATCCTGGAAAATTTCAGATGCTTTCTAGTGGTTCACCTCTTTCTCATACTTGATCACACAAAGCACACATAGCCCACTGTTTCAGATTTCACCACGTTGGTCCCTCTGTGTCCTTGGTTGCTCACCTTCCTTGTATGATACAGTGTAGTGTTTGTGTGTGAGCTTGTAAATCCTCTAGTATACATTAAATCCTTTCTAGCTTACTTGTAATACCCAGTGCAGTGTAAATGCTCTGTAAATAGTTACAAGTGCAATGTCAGCGCTACATAAATAGTTGCTAGTGCACAGCAAATTCAAGTCTTGCTTTTCAAAACTTTCTGGAATTCTTTTCAAACATTTCTGATTTGCAGATGGTTGAGCCTGAGAATGCTGAGCCCAGGGATGTGGAGGGGCGAGGGGGTTACTATATCCTGTTACTCCACAGGGCCTGTCATCTTCACATCATTAGACCCAAGTTTTCATCTACAAAAATTTGCTTTTAAATAATCGACATTACCATGACAACAAAAGACGTCCATATTTGCTTTATTTGGTTTAGTTTGGACATACTCAGAGGTTCATGACCCAGGAGAGTCTTGTGCACGCCTCCCATCCTCCCTTGATGATGATGCCTTCCTCAGCTAGACTTATTGGAAGTAGATAGAACCTTGGTACAATTCAGAGCTTATTCAGATTTCCAGGCACTTGACTGTGGGAGTGTATATAAACAGTTCTCTGCAACTTGATTACACATGTTGCTTTATGTAGCTACCATCAAAATCAAGACACCCAGAACTGATTTGTCACCACAAGGCCCCGCTTCCCTACCTCCTTAGTTATATGCTCTCTTCCTCACCTCCTCCACAGCCCCTCCTAACCACTGGCAACCTCTCCTCTGGCCTCTGTTTCTGTAATGTTCATTTGATATTCAGGAAAATGTGTAATTCCTTTGCGATCCCTCCCAGCTATTGTGTGTGTCAGTGGCTTGTAACTTTTTTACTGCTCTGTTGTGTTGAGTGGTGTGTATATACCCCACTTAGAGGGACCGCTCCTTGTTGAGGGGCCCGTGGGTTTCTAGTCGGGGGCTGCTCTTCCTGGAGCCACTATGAATATCCATCTGCAGGTTTTTGCAGGAACATACGTTTTCATCTGTCTGGCCTAAGTACGTGCAGTTGCTGAGTTTCGCGGTAAGTGCCTATTTGGTGGAAAGAAACTGCACTCTGTTTTCCAGGGCTTCTGTACCGTTTTGTGTTCCCTCCAGCAGTGTATGAGTGACTCAGAGTCTCCGCATCCCCATCACCTTTGGTGCTGTCATTACTTTTTAATATTAGCCTTTCTGATAGGTCCTTGTGTCTCCCTAATGGCTAATGAGGTTACAAAACTTGTCATGTGCTGTTTCTCATCTTTATAGGCCCCTCTGTGGAAAAATGTTTGTCTTTTCTAATCAGATTTGCTCATGTTTTTACTGTTGGATTTTAAGAGTGCATTATGCATGCCAAATACAAGTCCTTTGTTGAATATGTGGCTTGTAAGTTCTTTCACTTTGGAGCTTTTCATTTTCTTAAGAGAGAGCTCACAGAGCAAAAGTTTTTAGTTTTGATGAGGTTCAATTTATCAACTTTTCCTTTTAAGGATTGTGCTTTTGGTGTCAAGTATAAGAACTCCTCACCCAAGTCTCCCAGGTTTTTTTTTTTTTCTTTTCTTTTTAAAGATTTTTAAAGTTTTGCTTTTGAGTCCTTAATCCATTTTTGAGTTACTTTTTTCTGTATGCTGTGAAGTTGAGGTTGAAATTCACTTTTTTGCTAGTAGATATGTAACTGCTGTAGCATGATTGTTGAAAAGGCCATCCGTACACCACTCAAACTTTTAATACAGATTTTCAAATATTGTTTTTCACTGTTTGTTTTTATAGGCTCGAGAACTCTTCCTAAAAGCAGTAGAAGAAGAACAAAATGGAGCTCTTTATGAAGGTAAAAAACTCAGATCCCAAGTCCTCTTGTCATGACATTTCTGAATAACATCTCTTCGTGACTAACCAGTTTTTTAAAACACTAGAATATATTTGCTCTTCATTACTGACCAGTTTTTTTAAAAAAACTGGAAGATATGAGAACATCAGTCTCTGTAAACTTGAGATTGTTTTTTTAAGGCATGAACAATAAAAATTGTACTTTTATATAACCCATCTCTTTCCAAAAAATATTGCTAAGAAACATTGTCATATGGGGAGAATGAGTAAAGTAACCTTTTCTAATTTAGAGTTTAACATTTATTAATTATTAAAGTCTTAAAAATAGTTACTCACTGGAAAATAGGATATGGTCCTTTTATAGGTAAGTATTCTTCAGAGGAGGAGAATATACAGGACAGGTTGAGGAACACGTACATTTTTTCTCAATTGTAATTTACATTATACAAAACGGAATACCCTTCAGCCTTTGTCTGTTTTGCTGGATCCGTAGAAATATGTAAGTAAACCAGGAGATGAGGCTGTTTACCAGATTAGGCTTTCATTTCATGATAGAAAAGCTATTAATTGGGGCATGGAAAAAATGCTAGTGCTTGAGTCCTTGGAAAATGCCCCCAGATAACATTTTCAAAATTGTTGCATTTATTTGCAAGTTTCTTCTAGTGGTGGTTTCACTCTGACATGTGAAAAGGGCCCAAATGATGACACCCCTCCTCAGTCTTTATTAGCCTATGAGAGCCCCATCTCCGTGTAGTGTACAGTAACTCACCCCAAGTGGTAGAACACGGCAGAGTGGATGAACTGAGTGGGCTTGGTCTGAGGGAAAAGAACTAATCAGCTTCTGCAGCCCCAAGTTATATGATCTCTCACTGGTCTAGTTCTAAACCACCTGGCCAGGAGATTTATTTAAAAACAAGTTTTATAGGTTATTTAGCTAGATAAGAGGCAGCTGGATGGAGTAAAGGAAGATGGAGTTGAAGGATAAATTAAAAAACACCTTATTCTACTCAGGAGGAAGCATTTGATTTTCCTAAGCTCTGCACACCAGAAAGTAGTTTGCTTAAAGTTGTTTTTGCTGGGGCTACAGCAGTGGCATTTTCAAAGCCCAGAGAAAGATAACTACGTATAAAATCACTTCTGATGATACGTGAGAGGCTGAGGAAAAAGATGGGCTAAAAGATAAGGGTAAAATGCAACGTCTTAAGTCTCTGTAATGTGAGTGCTTCAGAAAAAAACTATTTCTGAACTGGTAGGGTTTGAAAATGAGTTTGTTCACTGCTCATGTTGCATGTAGAAAAGGGGAATTTGGCTGTTTGTAAAGAAAGTTACCAAATTAAACCACGGTTAGCGTAATCAAAGGAAATGACAAAAATGTGTGGTCATAGCTAATTTAGCTTTATTTCTTCTTTTAGCCATCAAGTTTTATCGTAGGGCTATGCAACTTGTACCTGATATAGAGTTCAAGATTACTTATACCCGGTCTCCAGATGGTGATGGCGTTGGAAACAGCTAGTGCGTATATAATTTGATAGACAGTAATATATAGAATTTGTTAAAGTTAAGCGTCTTTGCCCTGTTGATTCTTAGCATGATAAGAAGACAGTGCTGATTCTGTTAAGTTTCCTAGTCTTTAGTATGAAGACTTGTTTATAAAGTTGTAGACATTTTTTAATTAGGGAAATTTAAGATTAAAGTATAGAAATGCACATTTTAAACAGATATAAAAAAATAAGGTAATGAAAGAGGTTTTTTTTTTTCCTTTTAATAAAAGCAGTGATTACTGAAAAGAGTAAATTAATGGACATGTT